>CM076572.1:1116599136-1116684733 GCA_034641835.2 Pinus albicaulis
AGTGAGAGAGAGAGACGGAATGGGGAAGGGAGAGGAAGGTAGGAGAGAAAGGGAGAGAAAGAAAGGATGAGAGGTGGAGGAGAGAAGGAGGGATAGAGAGATGGAGTTGGAGGAAAGGAAGAAGAAATACATAGAGAGGGAGTGACAAGGGAGAGATGGAGAGAGTGTGTGTATGCTTATGGGTGGGATAAAGATACATAGGAGTGATGGAGACAAGGGGGAGAGAAGGAGAAAGGAGAAGTGATGGAGACAAGGGGGGAGAGAAGGATAAAGGGATAGAAATAGTAAGATAGTTGGAGAGTGAGATAGAGTGATGGGGGAAGAGAGAGGATTGGAGGACAGAGAGAGAGAGAAAGAAAGAAGGAGGTGAGAGAGGAATGATGAGAGAGAGGAAGAGAGTGATGGGGGAAGAGAGGATTGTAGGAGAGAGAGAGAGAGAGAGAGAGAGAGAGAGAGATGGGGGAAGAGAAAGGGAGGTAGGAGATAAAGGGAGAGAGAGGAAGGAAAAGAGAGGGGACTTGAAAGAGAGGAGGAGAGATGGAGGGATAGAAATATGGATTTGGAGGGGGAGAGAGGGAGGGATTGAGAGATGGAGAGAGAGAGAGATGGGGGAAGAGAAAGGGAGGTAGGAGAGAAAGGGAGAGAGAGGAAGGAAAGGAGAGGGGACTTGAAAGAGAGGAGGAGAGAGGGGAGGAGAGAGGGAGGGATAGAAATATGGATTTGGAGGGGGAGAGAGGGAGGGATTGATAGATGGAGCTAGATGAGGAGAGAGGGAGGGAAGAATAAATACATAGAGAGTGAGTATTGGAGAGAGAGGGGGAGTGAGAAGGGAGAGATGAAGAGGGAGTGTGTATGTTTTGGGGTGAGATAAAGAGACAAATAAGGAGATATGGAGAGAATGGGGGAGAGAAGGAGAGAGAGAGGCATATGGTAACAAAGTTGGAAGGTGAAGATAGAGAGAGAGAGGGGGGGGAGAGAAAGGAAGAGAGAGGGTGAAGAGAGGTAGGGAAAGAGATATGAAGATGGAGAGGGAGAGATGGGGAGGCAAGAATAAAGACATAGAGGGGGAAAGGTGGAGGGACAGAGAGAGAGGGAGTGATAAGGAACATGGAGAGAGAGGGAGAAAGTGTAGCAGGAAGGAAGATAGATAGAAGCGAGAGAGAGAGAGAGAGAGAGAGAGAGAGAGAGAGGAGGGAGTGATAGATAGATAGATAGATTGGAGAAAGAGAGTTTATGTTTTGGAGTTGATATAGAGAGATAGAGTGAGATATAGATATAGATGTAAGGTAAAGAGAAAAAAAGATAGATGGAGAGAAGGAGTGAGGGACAAGGAAATTGATAGATATGGAGTGAGAGTGTGTGTGTATGGTGGGGTGAGATAAAGAGAAAAAGAAGGAGATATGGATGGATAAATAGATATATATGGGGGAGATAGGGAAGAAGGTTTCTTGCAGTAGATGCATTGATTTCAGTGTAGATGGTGATTTCTAATCCTATTTGATTTCTTGCACTAGATGAATTGATTTTTGTGTAGATGTTGATTTCTAATGATATTTGATTACTTACACTAGATGGATTGATTTTAATGTAGATGATTTCTAATCCTATTTGATTGCTTGCACTAAATGCATTAATTTCAGTGTAGATGATGATTTCTAATCCTATTTGATTGATTTCACTCAATGCATTAATTTTAATGTAGATTTTGATTTTTGGTTATATTTGATTTCTTTCACTAGATGAATTGATTTCAATGTAGATTATTTTTAATCCTATTTGATTGCTTGCATTGAATGGATTGATTTCAATGTAGATGGTGATTTCTAATCCTATTTGATTGCTTTCACTAAATTCCTTGATTTCAGTGTAGATGGTGATTGCTAATCTTATTTGATTGCTTGCACTAGATGCATTAATTTCAATGTAGATGTTGATTTATAATTATATTTGATTGCTTGCACTAAATGCATTGATTTAAATGTAGATGATTTATAATCCTATTTGATTCCTTGCACTAAATTCATTTATTTTAGTGTAGATGGTGATTTCTAATCCTATTTGATTGCATGCACTAGATGCATTGATTTCAGTGTAGATGTTGGCTTTAAATCCTATTTTCCTACTTGCACTAGACTCATTTATTTGAGTGTAGATGTTGATTTCTAATCATATTTCATTACTTGCATTAGATGCATTGATTTTAGTGTAGATGTTGTTTTCTATTATTATTTGATTTCTTGCATTAGTTGCATTGATTTCTGTGTATATGTTGATTTCTAATTTGATGTAATTGGATGTATGATGATACATTAATTTTAAAGACATTGGATTAATAGTGTGTTTGCAATGATTTCAGTGTAAGCACAAAAAATTATTGACAATGTACATTGATTTTTGGGTTATAGTAATTCAACCTATTAATATCGGAGAGCAAGAGAGACAAGGTATGATGTTTACTACAACAACTCGAGCTAGATATTTAAATGGTTTACGACTCCAACTGTCCTTTTCAAATAATCAATATGAAAATATGACAAAACTAACATGGGTGAAAATAAGAATATTAGAAGAAAATAGTTTGAAATCGATCACAATGAAGACTATTCGTAATTGACTACATTCTTATTATTCATAGTTTCTATCATTCAATATTATTACATTGTCATTTTTCATTCAAAAATTTATTTCATCATTAAAGTTATTTTACAATATTTATCATCTCAACAAACTGAGGTAACTAATCAAATTTAAAATTAAAATGACTCAATAAATCTCAGACATATTTAACATATTTAAAATGGTTATGTTAATATTAGATGTATTTACATATTATTGATAAAATTAAGCATATGTTCCTCATATTATCGATAGATTTTTCTTGGTCGCACACGACTGAAACCAGCCTAGATCTATCTTAACTCCGGATCTATCAAGCGCCGAGAGGGATCAAATATCTCGAGGTGAAAACCTTTCCTCAAATTTTGCACTCAAAAAAGAGGTTTTCACCTCGAGAGATTTGATCCCTCTCGGCGCTTGATAGATCCGGAGTTAAGATGGATCTAGGCTAGTTGTAAAAATCACAGAAAAGGCGTAATACAAGAGCTCTGATGCAGAAGCACTGTCTCATAAGCTATTTTTTTGCCTCAGATTTTAAAAAATACTTTCTTTCTTTTGTTTATTTCTTAGATCGTAAAACTAGATAAAATATTATTGAGATTATGGGAAGTCAATAAATGACATTCTTCTTTTTTGGGCTATGCAAAGTTTAATTACAACATTGTCACTTGAAAATAGATATTTTATCATATAATATATAATTTTGAAGATTAATTAAATTACTTAGATATTCTATGAAAGTTAAAGTACCTTGTTAATGAGATCACTTGTTCCATTCTCCTTAACACCCCAATTCTAAGGGTAGACTAAGTGGTTGAGGTGGGTTGTTAACTCCTCACCACCCAAGTTCGCCTTAAAAATGGCATGATTAAATTATCGATTAGGCTCAAGGAGTAGGCAACCCTAGGAAGTTCTCACTTTTTCGTGGTCAATATAGACGTCTCGACTTCCTGAGATGATTAGTCTTATTGATTAGGTTCAAAGAGTAGCGGCCCTAGGGAGTCTAGGAGTTTTCACTTTTGCTTCGTGGTCAATATGGGGCATCTCGACTTCACAGACAAGCATCGTTTTTGTGATCAATATGGGGCATCTTGACTCGCTACACCATGGAGTTTTCACTCTCGACGCTTTCGATTCTTACTTACACTGTGGAATTTTCACTCCCTTCGTGATCAATATGGGACGCTCACTTCGCTTAATCATCGGGTCATTATTGTTTAAAATAAATAATAAATAAAAATTAAATCCTATACAAATTATTAATTTTTATTTTAACAATTAATTTATATTTTGATAAAATTTTAAAATAAATGTTGTTAAATTATAATATTAAACTAATTAAATAATAATTAAAAACTCTTGCTTAATCATTTGAACCATCTGTTTAAAAAATAAATAAATAAAACTAAATCTTATACAAACTAATTAATTTATATTTTTAAAATTTAATAATTAATTATATTTTTTATAAAAATTTAAAAAAACAATTATTTGTTTGAAAGTGTAAACTTCATCCATATTTATTATTCAAATAATAATAATAATAAAATTGTGATTTATTTCCATTATTCAAACAAAGAAATTGTGATCCATATCCATTATTCAAATAAAAAATATGAAATTAATAATAATTCATCATCAAATCAATTATTATTAAATTAAATTATAATATTAAACTAATTAAATAATAATTTTAAAACCATTCACACAGATAAATGTGGTTAAACTATAACATCCAAAGAGTCAAATTATACTTATGGCAATGAGTCATCATACGCAGATTTGGAAAGTCTAGACTTAATTGCTTATTAGTCAATTTTAATATTTTTAAGTTTTAAAATAATTATATAATGCTTAAAATATTTTATAGTCAAATTATACTTATGGCAATGAGTCATCATACGCAGATTTGGAAAATCTAAATATGCATATTAGTCAATTTTGAATATTTTAAGTTTTAAGTTTTAAAATAATTATATAATGTTTAAAATGTTTTATAATGAATATCAAATATTTATTGGTAGAAGTTTTAGTATTTGAAAAATTTAATATTAATATTTGTGATGGGAGTAATTTAATAAATGAATTACTTTTAATGTTGTTTTTTTTAATTGAGATTATGTGAAAAGTTGTAATATTCCATAATTAATTGAATGTTGGATTAAAAAAGGTTTTAAATGATTCATTATCTACATTTCAAAAAATATTATGAAAATGAAATTTTCACTTTTATAAAGTGAACTAATTTAAAGATTAAAATTTATTTATATATTATTTTATTTTATTTTCTCCTTTTACTTTTAGATTCACATAAATTAATAAAAGCTTGTAAAATTTTATAAAGTGTCAATTTTAAGTTAAAAAACATATCTAGGATAAATAAATAAGACTTGCACATGTTTTTTTTTTAAGTAAAAAATTTGAAATTGAATAATGATAAGATATGTATCTCTTTATACTAAGCAGCTTAGATCATTCTACAAAGGATGTTCTTAAAAACAAATAGGTTTTATATGTCATCGTACAACAGGAATTTCATTGTATTTGAATTTAACAAGTATTAGATTGTGATTTTAAATTATATTGTTGTTTTTTTTGAATCATTATAGAGAATTGTATATTGATATAAATCTACATATTAGGTGCATGAAAGTACCAAAATTACATTTTTACATCAGTTTAAATTTATTTTAACTTCGGATTTACATAAGCTCAGAGAGATCAAATATGTTTTCACTCTGTAAGAGATTTGCACCTCTAGAGATTTAATCCCTTTCGCACTAAGTAGATTTGGAGTTAAAATGGATCTAGGTTGGTTGTGTGTATGTGTGTATCATGTGGTGTGCCATGGGTTGTCAAAAACTAGAGCCCAAAATGGCCAATAGAAATATACTATTTTACTCAAATTTTATTTGATTTTCATTTTTATTTTTATGTAATTTGACTGAGCCAAATGTTTTACAAGCATTAGACGACAAGACAAGACATTACATCTCTTTCCATACTAAAGCTGTAGAGTACTTCATTTTACTAACAAAAAGCAAATTACTCCTTTAGGGTTTGTTACTGTACTCTAATGTTGCCATGCTCGACTTCCTATTAACTCTTTTTATTTGTGTCACTAAACTTACCGCCTCTACCCTCTCTGGGCTTGGCGATGTGGCTCTCTCTCACTTTCCTAAGATTTCTAATGTTCTAAAGATGATCCCGCGCATGTCTAAGCCTAAAAATAACAAAACTAAAAATTAAAAATTTTAAAATAAAATCTCAATAATGTTGTAATTTAAACAATAAATTTAAACTATAAAAGAAAAAATTAAAATTCATTCAAAAAAAAAAAATATATATATATATATATATATATATATATATATATATATATATATATATATATATATATATATATTTCAAAACAATTTAAGAGGTTTACGAACACTAAAAAAAAGATATAGAATAAATATAAATATAAATATAAATAAATTGGGAGGTATGGTAAATAAATAAAATATTTTTTTTAATATTTACTCTATAAACTTCTATATTTACAAACTCAAAAAAGAGTTTTACTTAGGTGACGCCTATGGCCCACATACTAGGCCAAAGAATTATATTTATAAAAGAGGTGGTAAATAAATGAAGAAAAAGAGTGATAACAGTGTGCTTGTATAAATAAAATATATCACAAGGATTAAATATACTACTTAATAAATTATTATTAATAAGATGCAAAAAAGATATCAGAATATAAGAGATTCTACAAAATTAATATTCCCAATGTAAAAGATGTTCACAAAAAAATGTGCCAACAATAGCTACATAAACATATAAATGAATAATTAAAATTTATTAAAAATAAATTTAAACGATATAAACTTAAAATAGCGAAAAGAGTTAATTAACACTCAAAAAGAGGATATGGTAAATAAATAAAATATGGTAAATACGTAAAAATATAAATAAACCATAAGAGATGGTAAATAAATAAAACTCCTTTTATATTAATGTAGATAGACATATAAATAAATAAAAATATAAATAAACTGTATGCATGGTAAATAAATAAAACCGATTTTTATATTTAATTGGTCCACTTTATATTTACAAACTAACAAGTTTTAGATGAAAGTGGTTCTACGGGACAAATTATTATTAATACCATACAAATACCATGAATAAATTATTAATAATACCTATTAAAAGAATACTATAAATAAATAATATATTTATAAAATATGTAATGTACGTTATAAATATAAAAGAGGTATAAAGAGTGTGTAAGGTAAATAAATAAAAATATATCAAATACGATTAGAAATCAAGATCTAATTATATTGGTGAAGTATGTAAGCCACAAATACTATGGACTAAATGATATTATTATTATTTTTTACAAGAACGGTATGAGTTTATATTGGGAGAGTGGCCAAAAGCCTTCCTTACTTCCAAGGCAAATGTCTGCCTTAGCCCTTAGTCTTTCTTTCCTCTAAGCTCGATCGCACCTGAAATTGGGAATCCACAATTTTTACACGAGGCTGAGAATCTATTCGTTATTTTCCTAGCTTATAAAGACACAACCGTTGTAAAATGATGAAAACATCGCAACGTTATGGGATGTGAGTCCCACTCCCGCTCGTCTACTGTGAGGGAGCCTTCGAAAGGGACACCACCCTCATTAGCTTCCAAATCCGCATCTTTATTGTTTTCTCAATACATGGAGGAAGCTTGCAAGCCGCAAAAGATTTCAACATGCTCTTTATTCTTAGGATCGCTCAGCCAATCTAAGACGACGAATGGAGTCCTTCCACTAAAAATTTAACGATGGACTGAGAATTCCATAACACTTAAATATGAAGTACCGATTTCCCCGCTTCGTTGTTTAAGACCCCGTGTATGCCAAGGCTTCAATCCAGGATGCTTCGGTGGAATGCTCCCAAGACCCTGCCATTGCTCTATCACCGTTATGCCCTCCTTATTCTATAATTCTCCCGCTTCCCCACCCCAACCGGGTCAGCTTTCGTGTACTCCCCCATCGAAGAATAAACAGGATCTGGCTGTTCGGGTGAGCAAGTCTCGAAAGTTCTTGCTTCATTTCTCTCGACTGGGTTAATTTCTTTTCATGCTCTTTGGGTCGCCTTGTTGACAGAACCGAAGACCCAACGAGGCACCCCACCCAAATCATTTGGATTTAAGTTGACTTCCGATACTGCCACCCAAAGTTTCCTTTCCGCAGGCTTTTGACTTCAATGCATGAGTCCGAGGATTTAATTTTTCATCCCTAAAGACTCTTCTATTACGCCGAGCTGCATTTGCCAAAGATATGAATTTCGGTAAGGAGAACAATGCCTGTTTAAATCTTTCATTTTTGGAAGAGTTCCCGGATAACAAGTGTGCTAATTACAAATAAGCCGAAATATACAATGTGAAGAGTGAACTCGCTTTCCGCACTATAAGGGTCCGATTTCCCTGAAATTAAGGGCCCAACATGATGTGTTGCACTCTCTTCGTTTTCGCAAAGAAAGATGGCATCTGATGGACCCAAAACCTTTTTTCTTCACTGCTATCAGAGAAAGCAGACTGCGGCAAAGCAACCCAACGTAATATGTCGACCTTTGGCATAGACTTATATTTGCCACCCCTTCCATACAAGCAGTAGGTCTAGGGGGCTTACATAGGGCGTTCGAGGCACTCAGACTTCAAGGCACCTGTATTTAATTGAGCGATCCCCATCCCCGAACATCTCTCTTACCCGTGCGTAGAGGCTTTTGCCATTTAATAGTTCGAGCAAGATGTTCGGCTCCGCGCTAGTTCTCGTGGTGACCGGAGGAAGGCACCATCGTCGCCAAGAGTTGGCCTACCACCAGACAGAGTATCCCACATAAGGACATACCCGCGCTATCCAACCAATGTCTCACAGACAAAGAGCCGTTCGACGCCTAATGGAGGTTGCAAGATATCGTCATTATCCTGCATCTCGATGCATTTTCCATCGTCTTCAGATTCAAACAACGCCCATCATCGATAAGAGAAATCGCTATGATAATCAGCTTTGACCAAGGGCAACTCATTACTGTGGGAAGAAAATTTTCCAGCTCTTTCCTATCTCCCGTGAGGTACTTCATCCAAATAGCCACTGTTTCAAATTGATGCTGAGTAATGATCAGCTGTATCAGTTTGGCTCCACTGCTGATGTTTCACACCAAAGATTTGAATAAGGCCCTTCCATCGAGGTTATACCTTTCCTCAATCGACCAAAGGAATCTTTTCTCGTCATTATCGAGGTTGCCACCTTCCAAAAAAACTTACTTGATGTAGGCTTCCATTTTAATAATGCCTAGAGGGTGTTAGAGCAATGTAGAAATGGACAGAAGACTGCCAGGGACTGACCGATTAGAATGTCACTCGCGAGGGCTCAACAAGAGAAGCCCAGCCTGAATTTTATTCTTGAATTTTCCAAAAGAGGGGCCCACCGCTTATAAGTCAGGGATATGTAAAGAGAAGACTGTGAAGAAGGAGGATCACGCAAGGTGGGGGCAAGAACCCTGCAGAAGTCTGAGATGGGTTAAAGAGTGAGAGTTGCAAATATTCCAAATAGAAAGCTTTACATTTCCTTTGCTTAAATCAAGCTCAAGCTTCACTAAATCCTCATCTAAGACTTCTTTAAACCTTTAAGGCGTATCTAATCAGGCAGCCCCAACGTAAGAGTGTCTCGCAAAAAGATGGTTTACATTTTTCACTACATATTGGGTTCTAAGATTTCCCCGTTCGCCACTCGGTCAAGGAAGAAATCCTAAGGCAAGTAGACTCGGAGAACGAAGAGTAGCTGCAGAGAGGGGGCGGGGCCCCGCCTCAGCCCTCTCGGGGTTTCAAGAAGCTACCGCTTCTCCCATTCACTCAAGGGGACCTATGGGTCGTAATACTTGCTCTGATCCAATTTACAAATCCTTACCCAAAGCCAAACTTTTCAAAACTTCCCAAAGGAAGCTTGGCTCACACGATCGAAGGTGCATTTGCTGTCTAATTTAATCACCATACCCTTCTCATGGGTTGACTCAATGATCGCCTCGTACTGTAGGATGTAATTGTCGACAATCCGTCTCCCCCCTCTAAATCGGTAAATCCACTCGTTCTCGTGTATGATCGCCGAAGGATGTGCCTTTAGCCTATTTGCTATTACCTGCGGGATTAATTTGTATCCAATGTTGCAAAGAGAGATTGGGCTAACCTAAGAAGATTTTGCACCCCTTTCCTCGGGGATAAGGGCGAGAGCAAGCAGAGTTGGTGCTGCCCCCAATTTTTTGACAATTTTGTGATTTCAGGATCATTCAAGAGATCTTTCTCCACACCGCGCATGTTCAAGGGAATTGGCTCGTGAAGCCATCCGAGCTCCGGGGCTTTGTCGTTCCATACCGCGAGCATCTTGATTGGTGGAATTTTCAGCCACAGAATAAGAGGGAGATCTGAGGTGACACCCCAGAATTTGGAATTTGGATCGGTTTCCCACCTCTTCTTTATACAAGTTTTTGAAGTGATCAGAGGTCGCATTCTCTTTTATGCTCTCAGTTCAGGATCAAATCGCCATCTTTGATTTCTCGCTATGGAATTAAAGCTTTTTCTCATTATTTATTTATGAAAGAAGGCACTTTATCTCCGCTTTAAGCCATAGACTCCTAGATTTTTGTCTCCAATGTTCTTCTCCGATAAAGTGTGCTTTGTGGTAGATTTGTCAGTTTCTCCGCCTCCTTGTTTAAAACTTCGTGGGAGATTTCTACATCCTCACTTTGGGCTTGATGGCCGTGTGTTATTATCTTCTGGGTCTGCTTTCTTCTTTTCATAGAGGGGTAGTGTCTTGGCCTATGTTTTGAGGGCAAATTTTCAATCTTCTAGTTTTTTTCCTATATGAAGAAGGAGAACCTTCATCAGTACTTCAGCCTGTCCCCGACCACATTCAAGAACTCGTGCCCTTAACCCAAAGAGCATCAACCCTCGAATGGGATGGGACCGAGATCCTTGTGGCCCGACAATCCTAACAATATGGGCTTAAGGATTCGAGACACCGCATGGGAGGATGTGCAATATGGATTCTAAACCTTAGCAAAGAAAGGAACTCGCACCAAACATCTATCAAGTCTAAGAAGAATACGACTGTATCTACTTTTATTGGTCCAGGTAAATTTACCGCGATTGGAGGGTGACTGCTGATCCTGGGCCCCATGTGAGGTTCACCCACTCTCTCGTCGGGTCCCCATGATCGTGCCTCCGCTTCATCCGAGCGTAGAGTGAGATTTAGGTCCCCCCGCAACAATGATATCGTGATTCTGCCTCGCCACCGTCTTATGGAGTTCCAAGACTCCCTTTCTCCCCTAAGGTTATTAGAGGGAACACAAACATTGAACGCGATAGCCCCTGCTTTCGACGAATGTAATTTGGTGAACAAAATGCACGACACGAGTAGCCTCCATCTGCCTACTGAGGTCTAGAGCCCAATCCCCCAAAGGCTCCTCGATGGCACTCGCTAGTCCACTACTTCCTTCCAGAAGCTTTTTGCCGATTTGGAGAAATTCATTTTCCTCCATTTTGGTCTCCCGGACGTAAGAATGTCCTGTGGCTTTTCTAATAAGACTTCTACCTATTTTCTTCTTTTACTTTACTCCCATTCCTTCATAGCCTGTGAGATGGTCTTCATCATTTGTTGTGTGGGCTCCCCGGAGCCATGAGCTTGATTTTTAGCCGCCTCTATTCTGCCATGATTTTTTCCAGCCAGAGGGCCGACTACCCCGGTTACCTCAGAGGGTTTCGACTTCTTCTCGTTGTGATTTTCTCATTTCTCAGTAGATCTTCTAACCGACGTCATGCTGATTTCTCCATCTTCCTCGGATTCCTCTGAAGTCCCGTTCTCCTCGAGGCTTCGTTTTGTTTTCCGTCTCCTTTGCCATGTTACTCTCTCTTCGAGGTCTTATTCCCGAGTTCGATTTTTCATTGATCGACAGCTCCTCCTCTTCCCTGAGTTTTTCCCGCGTATTTAGGGTCT
Organism: Pinus albicaulis; assembly: GCA_034641835.2. NCBI lineage: Eukaryota > Viridiplantae > Streptophyta > Pinopsida > Pinales > Pinaceae > Pinus > Pinus albicaulis. The sequence goes on from CM076572.1 coordinate 1,116,610,781, forward strand.
CGAATCCCATTTTCAATTTCAAGAGGATAGCATTTTAAGGGCTGCAGGGAGAGATCCTTGTGCCCCTGATTTTCAGGATTTATCTTTGATCTCTTAATTTGTTCCATCCTTCATCCTTCCCTTTTTCTTCGTTTCACTCCTTTGTTCTAGTATCCTCTAGCAAAATGACGTAGATGTGGCATTTAGAGCATTTGAAAGGAGCAAGCCAGAATCCAAAGACTTGAACATAAGGCCCAAATTTCACAAGCTAACCTTTTAGTTTGATGGCCTGAAGACTCTACCTCTAAATCTACTCGAGATTGTAGATTCAGTAAAAGTAATCATATTTGTCGTTATTGTTTGGCTTATTTCATGAACTTGCCTAATGTGCTGCCAATATGTTTAAGGGAATCCTGCCTAACAAGGAACCTAAGAGGGTTAGGAAGCCGAACCCAACAGGACAAATTTCGATGGCACATCCACACGGGATCAAAGTCTGAGTCCATTTATCGAGCAGACCCCGTGGTCCCATGAAATATCATTCCCCAAGATCGTCTTTATCCTCCTTGGGAAGAATTCAAACAAGAAGTAGCCTCTTCCTAAGAAAATATGAGGTGATCTTATTCTTGGATCACGTAACTACCTAACAACCCGCTCGTTGATCTAGGTGAGGGCCGTAGACCCGTGAATCACCCACCGTGGCGCCGGGACACCGTTAGAGACAAGGTAACCCGGATCTGGCCCCTCGTGGAGGTAGGGTTACCTCCGTAACATCATCGATCTTCTTAACAAACTTAGAGGCATTAGATTTCTTCTTCTGGGCAACGAGGTGACGAGAAGAGAAGGCAATTTCGAGGCATCCGGAGGAGGAGACTCAGAGGGTCCCGAGGCGATCCTTCGTGGTCTCCATGGTCGACTGAAGGATCAACAAGACACCCGACCTGCTCCAGACATCGCCAAGATCGGAAAGCAAAGAAAAGAGAATCGAGTCGATCCGAGAAGCAAGACAGATCCCGCGCCAGACAAGCAGCAGAGGCGCTAGCTCGAGGGGCCGTAAATGAGAGTTGGAAGGTGATCCGATCGACCCAACCAGATCGGGCCCTGAGGCCGAGAGGGCCGGCGAGCAGAAGAGGGGGCCGTGGGGGCAGCCGCCTGCCGCCGCGAGCAACAGCTGACCACGAGTGTAGTACCCGGTAAGTGATCCCATGCACTCAAATTATTATTAATACCATGCAAAAAACATTAACCCTAACATTAATATTAAAATATTAATATTATTAAATCTAATATGTTTAGATTAATACAATATTAAATTTATTATATTGTAATATATATTAATATATCATGATATATGATAGAGGTGGAGAAATAGGGGGAGTGACAAGGGAGATATGGAGATAATCAAGGAGAAGGAGAAGAGGAATGAAGAGAGAGAGAGTGAGAAGAGGGGAGAGAGTTGGGAGAAGGGTAAGAGAAGGAGAGGGGAGACATAAAGATGGAGGTGGGAGAGAGATAAGGAGAGAGGAGGAGAAGGAGAGAGTGACTGGAGGGTAGGAGAGGAGAGAGAGAAGGAATGGGGAAGGGAGAGGGAAGGTAGAGAGAAAGGGAGAGAAAGAAAGGATGAGAGGTGGAGGAGAGAAGGAGGGATAGAGAGATGGATGGAGAAAGAAGAAGGAAGACAGGGAGAGGGGAGTGACAAGGGAGAGATGGAGAGAGTGTGTGTATGCTTATGGGTGGGATAAAGATACATAGGAGTGGATGGAGACAAGGGGGAGAGAAGGAGAAAGGAGAAGTGATGGAGACAAGGGGGAGAGAAGGATAAAGGGATAGAAATAGTAAGATAGTCGTGGGAGAGTGAGATAGAGTGATGGGGGAAGAGAGAGATTGGAGGACAGAGAGAGAGAGAAAGAAAGAAGGAGGTGAGAGAGGAATGATGAGAGAGAGGAAGAGAGTGATGGGGGAAGAGAGGATTGTAGGAGAGAGAGAGAGAGATGGGGAAGATAAAGGAGGTAGGAGATAAAGGAGAGAGAGGAAGGAAAAGGGAGGGGACTTGGAAAGAGAGGAGGAGAGAGGAGGATAGGCCGGATTTGGGAGGGGGAGAGAGGAGGATTGAGAATGGAGAGAGAGAGAGATGGGGGAAGAGAAAGGGAGGTATGAGAGAAAGGGAGAGAGGAAGGAAAGGATAGGAATCAAAGAGAGGAGGAGAGAGGGGAGGGATAGAAATATGGATTTGGAGGGGAGAGAGGGGAGGGAATGAGAGATGGAGCTGATGAGGAGAGAGGGAGGGCTAATAAATACATAGAGAGTGAGTAGTGGAGAGTCAGGGGGAGTGACAAGAGAGAGATGAAGAGGAAGTGTGTATGTTTTGGGGTGAGATAAAGAGACAAATAAAGAGATATGGAGAGAAAGGGGGAGAGAAGGAGAGAGAGAGGCACATGGTAACAAAGTTGGAAGGTGAAGATAGAGAGAGAGGGGGGAGAGAAGAAGAGAGAGAGTAAGAGAGGTAGGAAAAGAGATATGAAGATGAGAGAGAGAGGGGTAAGAATAAAGACATAGAGGGTGAAAGGTGGAGAGAGATAGAGAGGGAGTGATAAAGAAGATGGAGAGAGAGGGAGAAAGGGTAGCAGGAAGGAAGAGAGATAGAAGCGAGAGAGAGAGAGGGAGGGAGAGAGAGAGAGAGGAGGAGGAGGAGGAGGGAGTGATAAATAAATAGATAGATTGGAGAAAGAGAGTTTATGTTTTGGAGGTGATAAAGAGAGATAGAGTGAGATATAGATATAGATGTAAGGTGAAGAGAAAAAGATGATGAGAAAGAGGATGGACAAGGAATGATAGATATGGAGTGAGAGAGAGTGTGTATGGTAAGTGAGAAAAAGAGAATGATCATGAGAGATGGATGGATATACAGATATATATGGGGGAGAGAGGGAAGAAGGCTTCAGAAGTGTGGATGTGACTGACTTCAAAGGTAGAGAGATTTAATCCTATTTGATTTCGCACTAGATGAATTGATTTTGGTGTAGATATGATTTCTAATGATATTTTGATTACTTACACTGCATGGATTGATTTTAATGTGATGATTAATCCTATTGATTTATTGCACTAAATGCATTAATTTTATGTAGATGCATTAATTTCCAATCCTATTTGATTACCACTCAATGCATTAATTTTAATGTAGATTTTGATTTTTGGTTATATTTGATTTCTTTCACTAGATGACTTGATTTCAATGATTATTTTAATCCTATTTTGACGCTTGCAATGAATGGATTGATTTCACGTAGATGGTGATTTCTAATCCTATTTGATTGCTTTCACTAAATGCCTTGATTTAGCAGTAGATGGTGATTGCTAATCTTATTTGATTGCTTGCACTAGACGACAATTTCAATGTAGATGTTGATTTATAATTATATTTTATTGCTTGCACTAAATGCATTGATTTAAATGTAGATGATTTAACTAAATGCATTGATTTAAATGTAGATGATTTATAATCCTATTTGACGTTTATACTAAATGCATTTATTTCAAGCAGTAGATGGTCATTTTAACTGAGTTTGATCAGATGCAATTAGATGCATTGATTTTAGTGTAGATGTTGGCTTTAAATCCTCTATTTTACTACTTGCACTAGATCATTTATTTTAGTGTGGATGTTGATTTCTAATCATATTTCATTACTTCGTGATTAGATGCATCGATTTAAGTGTAGATGTTGCTTTCTATTATTATTTGATTTCTTGCATTAGTTGCATTGATTTTATGGTATATGTTGATTTCTAATTTGATGTAATTGGATGTATGATGGTACATTAATTTTAAAGTCATTGGATTAAGAGAGGTGTGCAATGATTAGAAGTAAGCACAAAAAATTATCGATACGTACATTGATTGTTATAGTAATTCAACCTATTAATATTGAGAGCAAGAGACAAGGTATGATGTTTACTACACAAATACAGCTAAATATTTAAATGGTTTATGATTCCAAGTGTCCTTTTTCTAAATAATCAATATGGTACATATAAACCAATACTGGTGAAAATAAGAATAGTAGAAGAAAATAGTTTGAAATCGATCACAATGAAGACTATTCTTAATTGACTACATTCTTATTATTCACAATTTCTATCATTCAATATTATTACATTGTCACTTTGCATTCAAAAATTTATTTCATCATTAAAGTTATTTTACAATATTTATCATTTCAACAAACTAAGGTAACTAATCAAATTTAAAATCAAAATGTCTCAATAAATCTTAGACATATTTAACATATTTAAAATGGTTATGTTAATATTAGATGTATTTACATATTATTGATAAAATTAAGCATATGTTCCTCATTATCGATAGATTTTTCGTCGCACATCGACAAAATTAGATCTATTTGGTTCTGCCGATTTAAAGTTGAGAGGGATCAAATATCTTGAGGTGAAAACCTTTCCTCAAATTTTGCACTAAAAAAGAGGTTTTCACTCGAGAGATTTGATCCCTCTCATTACTGGGATAGATCCGAGTTAAGATGGATCTAGGTCGGTTGTAAAACTCCACAGAAAAGGGCCGAATACAAGAGTCTACATGGAAGCGAATTGTCCCATAAGCTATTTTGCTCCCGTGGACGTTAAAATACTTTTCATTTCTTTAGATCGTGTAAAATTAGATAAAATATTATTGAGATTATGGGAAGCTCAACAATGACATTCTTTAGGGCTATGCAAAGTTTAATTACAACATCAAGTTACTCTGAAAATAGATATTTTAATTATATAATATATAATTTTGAAGATTAATTAAATTACCTGGTGGTCTTCATAGCCAAAGTACTCATATCGGGAGATCACTTGTTCAATTCTCCTCTTAACGCCTAATTTGGCAAGGGTAGACCTTCTTCAGCGGGTCGAGGTGGGTTGCTAATCCCCACCACCCAAGTTCCGCCTTTAAAAATGGCATGATTAATTTATTGACAGGCTCAAGGAGTAGGCTTAATTCAGGTTTCACTTTCTTTTCCGTGGTCAATATGGGACGCTCTCTGACTCTAAGATGATTAGTCTTATCGATTAGGCTCAAGGAGGTAGATGTACCCTAGAGTCTAGAGTTTTCACTTTTTTCGTGGTCAATATGGGGCATCTTGACTTGCTTACATCGCTTTCAATTTTTTTGTGATCAATATGGGCATCTAATTTGCCACCATGGAGTTTTCAATTTCCCCGATGCCTGCCAATTTTACTTACACTGTGAATTTTCTACTCCCTTCGTGATCAATATGGAACGCCTTGATTCTCGCTTAATCATTAGGTCATTATTGTTTAAAAAATAAATAATAAATAAAAGACTAACTTATACAAATTATTAATTTTTATTTTAATAATTAATTTATATTTTGATAAATTTTTAAAAAATAAATGTTGTTAAATTATAATATTAAACTAATTAAATAATAATTTTATGAAAACTCTTGCTTAATCATTTGAATCATCTGTTTAAAAAAAAAAAAAAAACTAAATCTTATACAAACTAATTAATTTATATTTTTAAAATTTATTAATTAATTATATTTTTGATAAAAAAATTAAAAAACAATTATTTGTTTGAGAATGTAAACTTCATCCATATTTATTATTCAAATAATAATAATAAAAATTGTGATTATTTCCATTATTCAAACAAAAAAAATTGTGATCCATATCCATTATTCAAATAAAAAAATATGAAATTGAATAATAATTCATCATCAAATCAATTATTATTAAATTATAATATTAAACTAATTAAATAATAATTTTAAAACCATTCACACAGATCAATGTGGTTAAAATATAACATTCAAAGAGTCAAGTTATACTTATGGCAATGAGTCATCATACGCAGATTTGGAAAATATAAATATGCATTTTAGTCAATTTTGAATATTTTAAGTTTTAAGTTTTAAAATAATTATATAATGTTTAAAATGTTTTATAATGAATACTTCAAATATTTATTGCAGTTTTAGTATTTGAAAATTTAATATTAATATTTGTGATAGGAGTAATTTAATAAATGAATTACTTTAATGTTGTTTTTTTTAATTGAGATTATGTGAAAAGTTGTAATATTCCATAATTAATTGGAATGTTGATTACAAAAAGGTTTTAAATGATTCATTATCTATATTTCAAAATATTATGAAAATGAAATTTTCACTTTTATAAAGGAACTAATTTAAAGATTAAATTTATTTATATATTATTTTATTTTATTTTCTCTTTTTACTTTAGATTCACATAAATTAATAAAGCTTGTAAAATTTTATAAAGTGTCAATTTTAAGTTTAAAAAAATTATATTTAGATAAATATAAATAAGACTTGCACATGTTTTTTGCCGTAAGTTTGAAATTGAATAATGATAAGATATGTATCTCTTTATACTAAGCAGCTTAGATCATTCTACAAAGGATGTTCTCTTAAAACAAATAGGTTTTATATGTCATCGTACAACAGGAATTTCATAAATGGGTTTTGTATTTGAATTTAACATGTATTAGATTGTGATTTTAAAATTATATTGTTTTTTTTTTTTTAATTCATTATAGAGAATTGTATACACATAAATCTACATATTAGGTGCATGAAAGCATCAAAATTACATTTTTACATAAGTCTAAATCTATTTTAATTTGATTATTGCCAGTCATAGAGATCAATATGTTTTCACTCTAAAAGAGATTTGCACTCTCTAGAGATTTAATCCCTTTCGGCACTGGGTAGATTGGGAGTTAAAATGGATCTAGGTTGGTTGGTGTGTGTGTGTATCATGGGAAAAACCATGGGTTGTCAAAAACTAGAGCTCAAAAATGGCCAATAGTAAATTGACTATTTTACTTAAATTTTATTTGATTTCTATTTTATTTTTATGTAATTTGACTGAGAGCTTTGAAATAAGTGATATGTGATACCCATAAGACAAGACATTACAACATCTCTTCCATACTTCAGTTAGAGAGCTGCCCAACAAAGAAGTACTACTCCTTTAGGGTTTACACAGCTCTAATGTTGCCATGTGCTCTCGACTTCCTATTAACTCTTTTTATTTGTGTCACTTCAACCCTGCTGTCTCTACCCCTCTCTAGTTGGTGATGTGGGCTTCCCTCTCACCCCTTCGGTGACATGTCCTTTAAATCCAGAGGGTCGGCCCTTCCTCCACCACCCCCTAACATCCTGACGTACAATGCCCTAGTGGCAAACAGCCAATCTAGCCCTATACCTCGTCCCAACAAATTTGTTAAAAAACTTGATGGCACCCTAAGATTATAGTAAATATTAACCTATCATGAGCAATGCCTTTAGCAAATTCGGGTTTGATATGTCAATTTTTTGGGCTCTCGCCATCCCCCAGCTCTGTAAACTCATGGGTACAAACAAAATGGTGCTTATTAATAAAAGGAAACATTTCCTCTTCATTATGCGATAAAGGATTCTTTACCCTCCTATTTGAAAAGAATGAAGATTGATATTTAATCTTTTATAATGGTATATACTTCATGGGCACCTAAGGGCTATAACTAAATATATGGAACTCTAATTTCAACCCTCATAATGAAATCCCCTTATTTGTTCTGATGTGGGAAAAGTTGCCCCACTTCCCTCTTCATTATTGCAACAAGGACATCGTCTAAACTATGAAATGGACTTACGAAATATATCAACGATACCAACCCATGTGAGTGAATGCATGCTTGTGCTTAGATGTGGAGGTTGATTTGGAAAAAGGTCTTCTAAAAGTAGTGTAATTATACCTAGACAACTGGTCCTTTTTTGCAAAATGTGGATTACAATCAACTTTAATTGAAATGTGAAATATGCCATGAATATGGAATTTTTGTGAGACATTGCCCTCAAGCCGAGACCCAGAAAAACGGGGGGAAGAAGGTGATCAATGAAAACAATCAAAGTTTCGTATCATGCCCAACAAATAGGAATCTACTAGAAATACCCTTGCAGGTGAAGAGGCCATGGAAAAAGCCCCAACAACCCCAAAGGCTGCATCCAAGGTCAGGCATCTTCTTTCAATAAAGCCCAGGAGGGTTATTCTCAAGTAAATAGTTTCCTTGCATTATAAAATTTGGAAGAAAGAGATGAAAACCAAATCAAAGTCACTAAGGAGACTAAAATGCATTCTAACAAAGTTCCAACACTCAAGGAAATCCGAAATGGAATTCCTCCACTAGAAGAAATTACAATGGAGGTTGAAGGTGAATCTAAACATGCTCCTCAAGTTCCTCACAACTCTCAGAACCCTTTCTTCATAGACTCTGCAAATGAAATATTTGAATGGAAAATGAGGAAGGAGACTGGTATCAACAAAATTCCTAAGCAAGCTCAAAAGAAAATGAGTAGGGAGATTCACAGTACAAAAGAATAAAAGGCAAGGAATTAGCAACACAAGCTATTCTTGAAGTCTCTCTCCAAGGTTAGCCAAGGATAACTAGAAATGGAAGTGGTTCGACCCCTGCCCAAGGGGGAAACCAAAAAAATTATAGTAAATGATGAAGATAATCTCGTGGAGTTATAGAGGGCTGGGAGTGAAAAAAGTTTTCATAAGGTAAAAGTTCAGTAAAAAAAAGAAAATCCCCCAATTCTTCTCCTTTGGGAGAAAAAATTGAGGGTAAATGAAACCCTCCAAGAGAGTAAACTATTATGGCAACCAAGTCAGATTTTTGTGGTTGGATCGCAAGGGGCCTTGGGAGGTCTATGCACATTATGGTCAAATGAAGTGGTTCAATTGATTTAAGAATAAAAGATACAACATTGGCTAGCCACCTGCCTTCTTCACATTCCTAGTAACGAGGCATGTGTCATTGTCAATGTCTTTGTTCGAGTTGTTTATCGAGAAAAATTATTGTGTTGAAATTATTTAATCATCTAGGATGATTCCAGGTTCAAAAGCAAGTGCATTATTAGTGGCAATTTTAACTCCATTATTCGCCTTAGGGGAAAAAGTGGGGAGCCTTGCTCGAGACCCATTTCGAGCAAATATTGAAGACCTTATATCCTCTCATGAGTTAATCGATGTACGTTTGGGCCATGGCTATTGAGATTGCAACAAGATGATGAGCTTAGTGGAAAGAAGTCGCCTTCACTAAGTGGGCCCGTAGGCTATTTTTGGCGTTGTTTATCGAGAAAAATTATTGTGTTGAAATTATTTAATCATTGAGGATGATTCCAGGTTCAAAAGCAAGTGCATTATTAGTGGCAATTTTAACTCCATTATTCGCCTTAGGGGAAAAAGTGGGGAGCCTTGCTCGAGACCCATTTCGAGCAAATATTGAAGACCTTATATCCTCTCATGAGTTAATTGATGTACGTTTGGGCCATGTGACATGATTACCTGTAAGATGATGAGCTTAGTACATGTAGGCTATTACTAAGTGGACTGAATATTTTGGCGTAAAGTCTATTTTTAGACATATGGAGCATGGTCCAGGGGTTGCAGTATGTTATTCTTGGAGTATTTGTCATTTTGGTAAAAATATATGGACCTCTATTTTTAGACATTTAGGTCGAAGTCTATTTTTAGACTGCCTATCCTAAAAATAGGGAAGTCAAATATTATTTACCCTTAATAATATTTGGACTCTAAACTTCAGTTTACTCTCTTGGAGCACTTCAGTTCGAGCTACAGAAGTGGCTCATGCATCTGACAGAGGAATTACGCTATTCATAGGGTTATGTGGAGCCTTACATGGATACTTGTGTAGAACTCATGGTAGCGAGTGTGGTGGAGTTGATTGAGGAAGTTAGTGGACTTGTATTCATTTTAACCTAAACTAATCTAAACATATTCGAGCTATTTGTATCTAGTTTAACTAATTGATACAATTAGTGAGAGTGGTGTGAATTAATTATTAATTAATTCACTAATTATAAACTCATTAATCAACTAAAGAATGCATCGGATTAACTTCGGTGCATGGACGGTTTCGGTGGAGACCAGAGTCTCTTGAAATAGGTGAAAGAGCAGGTTAACTACCAGTTGTGACTATACAGTTGTTATTTGCAACACATAGTGATTAGAGAAGCCCATGAGGATTGCGCAGTACAAGCCAGGTGGTTTATGTTATTTAATGAGCCATCCCATAGCATTGATTATGCAATAGAGGCTGGCTATCAAGTGGCAAAAGATTGGAGCATGTGTTTTGCTAGATCTAGCTTGATCAGTGTGTAGCAATTCGAGGTTGTGCTGAGAGCTTATGAGGAGCTTTGTACAATGATTGTTACATGATCTCTATGACATATAATATACAGATAGTTGGGGTTTTTAGCTTTAAGCTTTCCCATTAAATATTGTGTTCATATGTGTGATTGTTTGTGGTTTTAATGTGTGCATGTGATTGATTTTATTTCCGCATGTAATGATCAATGGTAGAAGAGATTCTCTATTATGCATGAAGCTAAAATAGTGTGTGATAAAGAGAATATCGGTGAATAATATATCATTTATTCAAATTTCTACATGGTATTGGAGCGATATTGATCATTGGAGCAATTGCAAAACATTAAAGCGGTTGAGTTTTGTGCTGGTGGAATTCGAATTTGCAGTAGTGTTTTCTTGGTGTCGAAGTTGAGATGTATTTTAATGGATTGCGATTGGAGTATGCCCTTGAGGGCAGCTCGAATTATATTGCATGGAAGGACACGATGGAGGCGATGTTGGATGACAATGGGTTGAAGGAGTTCATAGATCCAGAAATTCCAAAGCCTACTTCTAGTGATGCTGTCGTACTTGACGCATGGCAAAAGAAGACAACAAAGTGTTGAAGGATTCTATTGGAAGGTGTGAAGGATCACATAGTGTCCAGCCTTCATGGTAAGGCTTCTCCATTCTTGATGTGGAAAGCTTTGACAGATTTATTTCAAAGCAAGAGCGATCAGAAGAATTTGGCGCTCAAGGATAAACTCAGAAACATAAAAATGGAGAAAGGTGACAGTATGCCCAAGTACCTCACAAAGTTCGTCCAATGCAGGGATGAGCTGGGAAGTGTGGGGGTTACTGTTGATGATGAGGACTTGGTGAGCTTGGCTCTCCTTGGGCTTTCGAAAAGTTGGCACTCCTATCAGGACTCTGTCAATGGTCGGGAGAAATTGCCAGGATGGGAGCGACTTTGGTCGGATCTTGTGCAAGAGGAGATAAGGCGAAGTACTAGGGACAGATCTTCATCAAAGAACTCTGATGAAGAGAATTGCGCTTTGGCTGCCAAAGAAAAGAAGGGGAAGAGCAAGAAAGCTTCTCATTCCAGTGTGAAAGGCAAGAAGCAGGACATGTCCAAGGTGAAGTGCTTTCACTGTCACCAACACGGACATTACGCCACTAGTTGTCCACAGAAGAAGAAAAATAAGCAGGCTGCTGGGACTACAGCTGGAGAGGCCTTAGCCTCATAATTTGAGCTAGATTTTTCGTTGATCGCATGCTTGGTCTCAAGTGTGATGGGTTCAGTGTGGTTTCTTGACAGTGGTGCATATTTTCACATGACAGGAGATCGAGATTTGTTTACTGATCTGGATGAGAAATATCTTGGAGTGCACATCGAGATGGGCGATGATGGCAGATATAGTGCGACCGGTATCGGTACCATTTCCTTTGAGAGGGAGTCTGGTAAACCCTTCGTATTGAAGGAAGTGATGCATGTTCCAGGATTGAAGAAGAATATTATCTCTGTGGCGATGTTAGAAGACAAGGGATATGATGTTGTCTTTAGCGAAGGAATGGCTTTCCTGTGCAATAAGGCAACTGGTGAGACCCGGAGGGTAGGGGTTCGAGTTAAGAACCTTTATCAATTGCAGGTAGATGGCTGTGCAGCAATGGCAGGCAAGGCAGAAGGAGTGGTGAGCCAGGATGATGGCAAGTTGTGGCACCGGAGATTGGGCCACCTTCACCATGGAGCTTTGAAGATACTGCAGCAGATTTCTACTAGACTTCCTAAAGGCACTCTTGCGCAGTCAGATCAGTGCCAGGGGTGTACCTTGGGAAAATTTGTGAAGGCCACCTTTCACGAGAAGGATAGTCATGCCACGACGATCCTTGAGATAATTCACACAGACGTGTGTGGACCTTTCTCAGTAGCTTCGACAGCAAAGCACAGGTACTATGTGATATTTGTTTAATGATTTTTCTCGTAAGTGCTGAATATTCTTCATGCAGAAGAAGAGCGAGACATACTCAAAGTTTTGTGAGTTCAAGGCACTGATTGAGAAAGAATCGGGGAAGCAGGTGAAGGCTCTTAGGAGCGACAATGGTGGTGAATTCATCTCTGGCGAATTCAAGGACTTTTGCAGCGCAGAAGGAATTCAAAGAGAGCTCATAGCACCTCATAACCCACAGCAGAACGGGGTTGCTGAGCGGAAGAACAGAACGATCGTGGGTGCTGCACGGGCGATGTTGCATGATCAGGGCCTACCCATTCACTTGTGGGCGGAGGCATGCAATACTGCAGTATATGTGCATAACCGTTGTCCTCACAAGATACTTGGCATGAGTACACCCGAGGAGGCGTTTTCTGGTAAGAGGCCTGATATTTCCCATTTGAGGATTTTTGGTTCACCTGTTTACATTCATGTGACGAAGGATGCCAGGAAGAAGATGGAGCCGACCGCAGAGGTTGGGATATTTGTGGGGTACACTGATATGCCCCACAACTATCGTGTGTATTTGCCAGACAGTCGCAAGACTGTTGTGCGACAGGATATCAAATTTCAGGAGGAGAAAGCCATGAAGTGTTCGCTTGAGAGGGAGCCACACTTGCATGCAGATGAGGAGCTATTAGTTCCTAAGGATGAGTCTCAGGATGTGGATTAGCCACAAGATGAAGTTCATGGAGTGGAAGAGACCACCTCGGCGTTGCCAACCATCGTAGGCCAAGCGCACTGCGTGCTTTTGGAGCCGGACTGCCTAAGATGCGCAGAAGGTTGTAGGACCACCTACATCACAACGAGACAGAGACAACACCGACCACATATCGGATACATGGCTTTATGACAAGTGTATCGTGACAGCCATCTTCTTTCGAAAGCTGGAGGATCCCGCATGGGGCCATGGCAGAAGAGTATGATTCGATTGTTAGAACAAGGCATGGGAGATTGTCCCAAGGGCCGAAGGGAAATCATTGGTGGGTTCGAGATGGATCTACAAAGTGAAGCAGGCAGCTGACGGGAGTGTGGAGAAGTACAAGGCAAGATTTTTTGCCCGAGGCTTTTCACAGATAGAGGGGATCGATTATGAGGAGACCTTTGCACCTGTCGCAAGGTATTCTTCCATACGTACGATTCTTGCTCTCTCTGCGCAGATGGGGTGGCACATTCATCAGATGGATGTGAAGACTATGTTCCTCAACGGATTCATTGAGGAGGAGGTGTACATAGAGCAGCCCGAAGGTTTTGAGACTTTCTGGCACGAGTCGCATGTGTGCAGGCTCAAGAGAGCACTGTATGGGTTGAAACAAGCACCTCGTGCTCGGTACACATGGATAGACAGTTATTTCACCGGACTTGGATTCTCCAAGAGTGAGGCGGATCCTAACCTATACCAGATTGTGGTGGAGGGTAAGTTGCTGATCATTGTACTTTATGTAGATGATTTCATTTTGACAGGTGATGAACTGTTGATACACTCATGCAAGGCTAATCTTGCAAAGGAGTTTGAGATGAAGGACTTGGGCCTCCTTCATTATTTCCTGGGATTGGAAATTTGGCAGCGCAGTGGTGGACTGTTTGTTTCTCAAGGCAAGTATGCTCGGGAGATATTGGAGAAGTTCAACATGCATGGTTGCAAGCCTGTTGATACTCCTCTTCCTGGTGGTTGGAGGAAGGAGGATGCTACTTCAGCGGAGGTAGTGGATGCCACTGTTTATCGACAGTTGGTGGGGTCGCTTATGTATCTGGTCAATACACGACCCGATATATGCTATGTTGTTAACCAGCTTTCGCAAGCTATGGTTAAGCCTACCAAACTCTTCTGGAAGGTGGGGAAACATGTATTGAGATATCTCAGAGGCACATCGGGATATGGATTGTGGTACAGACAATCAAATGAGGTGAGGCTATGTGGCTTCACGGATGCATATTGGGCAGGGAGCCCAACGAACAGAAAGAGCACATCCGGAGGGATTTTCAGTATCGGGTCAACAATAGTTTCTTGGTACAGCAGGAAGTAGAGATCCGTGGCACCTCGCCCGAGGCCACATATGGCAGCAAGTTTGGTCGCATGTGAGGCTATCTGGATGAGGAAGATCCCGTCTCGTTGTCTTTGCCCACACTTGGATCCTACCGTGATTTATTGTGATAATCAGAGTTGCATAAAACTCTCGGTTAATCCAGTATTTCATGATAGATCTAAACACATTGACATCTGGTATCATCATATCAGAGATTGTGTGCAGCAGAAGATCATGTTACTTTAATAGATTCCCACGGAGGATCAGGATGATGATATCTTGACGAAGGCGCTCACCAGGAGAAAATTCGAATACCACAAGGGCAGGATAGGGGTTGCATATAATCCATATCTTGTTGAGAAAGAGTGTTGAGATTGCAACAAGATGATGAGCTTAGTGCAAAGGAGTCGCCTTCACTAAGTGGGCCCGTAGGCTATTTTTGGCGAAAAGTCTATTTTTAGACTATGTCTATTTTTAGACATATGGATCATGTTCTATGAGTTGCAGGATGCTATTTGTGGATGGTTGGTCAAGTTGGAAAAAATAGATGGACTTCTATTTTTAGACATATTGGGCGGAATCTATTTTTAGATTACCACTCTAAAAATAGATATGTCGAATATTATTAGCTCTTAATAATATTTAGACTCTAAACATTATCTTATTCTCTTGGAGCACTTCAGTTAAGTGCACAGATGTGGCACAGGAGCCGACAGAAGGAATTATGCTATTCCTAAGGGTTATGTGGAGCTATTGCATGGATACTTCAGTTAGGACTCATGTGACAGAATTTGGTGGAGTTGATTGAGGAAGTTAGTGGAGTTGTATTCAGTTTAACTAATCTAAACATAGTTGAGTTATTTGTATCTAGTTTAACTGATTGATACAATTAGTGAGAGTGGTGTGAATGAATTATTAATTAATTCACTAATTATAAACTCATTAATCAACTAAAGAATGCATCAGTTAACTTCAGTGCATGGACAGTTTCAGTGGAGACCAGTGCAGAAATAGGTGAAAGAGCAGGTTAACTATCAGTTGTGACTATACTGTTGCTATTTTCAACACACAGTGATTGGAGAAGCCCATGAGGATTGCACAGTACAAGCCAGGTGGTTTATGTTATTTAATGAGCCATCCCATAGCATTGATTACGCAATAGAGGCTAGCTATCAAGTGGCAAAATATTGGAGCATGTGTTTTACTAGATCTAGCTTGACAGTGTGTAGCGATTCGAGGTTGTGTTGAGAGCTTGTGAGGAGCTTTGTACAATGATTGTTACATGATCTCTATGACATATAATATACAGATAGTTGGGGTTTTTAGCTTTAAGCTTTCCCATTAAATATTGTGTTCATATGTGTGATTGTTCTCGTGGTTTTAATGTGTGCATGCAATTGATTTTATTTCCGCATGTAATGATCAATGGTAGAAGAGATTTTGTATTATGCATGAAGCTAAAATAGTGTGTGATGAGGAGAATCTCGGTGAATAATATATCAGTTATTCAAATTTCTACAATGGCAAGTATGCTTGGAGTAATAATTGAGTCAAACTTGGTCACATTGTTTATAGGCTGGATAAATTTATTATCAATTGTGATTTATCTTGATCATAGATTTTTTTTTTTCTTGTTAAACATGTTGTATTGGGGTGGGTCTCATCATTGACTAATTTTTCTCTCCCTTATCCCTCAAGAAGATTATGGACCCATCCCTTTCCACTTCAACCCCCAATGGTTAAGTTCCCAGGTTTGTTATGAAGTGGTTTCCTAAGCCTAAGATCATTGGGTTTCAAGCTCCCATGTCTTCCTCTAGGAACAAAAAAATAAAAGCCACAAAACTTGCGTTAAAGATATGTGTTAAAGAAACCCAAAAGAATAAGAGTTGGGATGTCTATCTCTATCGGTAAAGACTCAAAGAAGTTCACAAAATAATGGATCAAGAGAAAATCATAGAGGAAATATTGCTTGAAAAAACTTAGGAATTTAATATTTTGCATAAGGCCCTGAAAGAGGAGGAGGAGATCTAGCTACTAAAGTCTGAAAGTCTCTGGTTGAATATTGGGGATAAAAGTTATAAATTTCTCCATCACCAAGAAAAAATGAGGCAATGGAGAAATAACTCCAAGTCTATCATGGTCGACATTGTGTTATTTGACTCTTGTGGAAAAATTAGAGAGGTTGTCCATGACTATTTTCCTAACTTTTATAAGGACCCTCAACTCGAAATCATGTAGAAATGGAAGACATGTTGGCTCACATTCCCTCCCTATTGAAAAGGGAAGATAATGAGCTCTTGGAAGGCCCTCAATTCAATGGAGATAGATAAAGCCTGTAGTCTAGATGGTTTGTCGGCACATTTTTACCATTCCTATTGGTATATAGTAAATTTTGATCTTTGTCTTGTCAAATGGTGGGCTTCGTGTTTAAATATGACAAGATGGGTTGTGGGATCAACTCCTCCTTTTTAACTCTCATTCTCAAAGTGGTCACTCATTTTTCCTTTTCAAGATTCATACATGTTTCTCTTTGTACTGTCTCATATAAAATCATAAAAAAATTATAACCAAATATCTTAAACCCCTCCTCTCTAAGATCATCCCATAGAACCAAGGTGGTTTTGTCGAAAACCATCAAATCGTTAATAATATTATCCTAGTTCATGAGGTTATTCACTCCAGTAAAAATAGAGGGGAAAAAGGGATGATTATAAAGCTTGATATGGTTGGCATCTTTGACAACATCTACCAACAATTCCTCTTGATGTCATGGGAAGATTTTGGCTTCACAAAATCTTTATAAATACAATAACATCATGCATATTAGGCCCATGAATGATGCCTCTAGTAAGTGGACAACTTGCTAGTTTTTTCAAAGCGTCTAAGGGCCTAAGACAAGGTTGCCTTCTTTCCCCATATTTGCACATTGTTTAGTGGAGTCGCTAAGCAGGAATTTCGAATTTGAAAGGAGGATTAAGGCTTTGCTAAGAATTAGATATTTGGGGGAGTGAAAAGTATTAATCATTCTCAATTCATTGACAACACTTTGTTATTATGGGGGAGCATTAATAATATTTACATCAAGATACAACAAGGGGTTGGATAAGTTTGTTGATCCGGATTGGATTATTATATAGTTTGTCATCCATCTCGATGCATTCGTAATGGAAAAAGTGGAGGAATCAGTTCACAAAACCATTTTTACCAGTGGGACCCAATTTGGAAAAATAGGGTCTAAAACCTCTAGGAGTGTTTTGAGGCATCAAATGATAGTTTTTGGGGGTAAAACATTGTTGTTAAGGTTTCTCCTTTTCATTTTATTCTACACACAAATATATTTCCAACAACACAAGAAGCACGTCAATCAGAGTCTATTTGCAAAAACCATGCCACTCAAAAGTTGACCTTCCTGTTTTCACACCCATAATTCGGGAGGATGTTGCACCAACTACCATTATTCATGGAAAAGTGGCTAGCCACATGATTATGATGTAAAAAACCCTATAAGAGTTTATATTGTAATTAATTTGGTTAAGAGTTGAGGTAGTCACACTTAACCACTACTAGGCTATTAGGTTGTGTTATAATTGGGCAACGAAGAGGAAGATACAATCCATTCTTTCAAGTGCATTTGTTCCATCGTTGAGAAAAAATAGTTAAGAGGGATATGAGGTAGAGAACGTAAAGAGGATTTGTGCACTATAGCAACCCACGAGCCACAGGCCATACTTCTTTGTACCTGCAACCATATTTCCAGACAAAGAAAGAGAGCGGAGCGACCCCACCTTCCAACTGGGTTTTCTCCCAAAAAGGTTTCCCATAGCATATCTTGTGTCTTATGTGTGTGTGTGCGAGGTTTATTTTGTCGTTTTGTATTTTATACATAATTTTAATTCACATGCATGTACTATTAACAATAAATATATTGATCCAAAATTTTAATAAAACTGTAATAGTATATAATTCCATATTTTAAATATAATATTATCATATCTATTGTGAAGAACGGGCCAGTGGAATATCCACGACAATTTACAAATCATATCGATATTAGAGTATGTTTCTTTGGATATTTTTTGGAGATTTACATGGGATCTAGATTGACGGGGCTGAAAATCATAAAACCCTAATCATGACCAACGAATTTGTGAATCACTTATCTGAATGAACTATGTTAGTATTGTTGTGCTAATTACTCTTTCATATTTTGAAAATAATGTCTTATGTGTGCTTAAGGATTCAAGTTCTCTTGCAAGTTATTGAGTCTCATGAGTGTATTCCATGTTAATTTTATGAACAATTTAACATAAAATAAAGGTTGAACAACAACAAATAAAAGTACAATACATCACCACACAACACATCAACACAGGAATTTGATGAAGGAGTTCACCCCTCCTAGGCTACATCTCCTTGGTCCAACTTCCATGGCTTGGGCCTCTATATTATGCTCAAATTTGCAAAATTATGTGTTTACAATGATTTTATGAACCTCGAACCTACACCAATGAGTTAATAATGCCCAAAAATGGTCATCTAGCCTCTTTCTGCACCCGATTTGGTTGAAAACTCGAAAATTTATGACCATTTCCAGTTTCTCCACAAATTTTGGCCTAAATTTAGCTAACTGGAGCTAAATCCAGTGAACTGGCACTAAAATGACAGTTTCGTCAAAATTAGCGGACCGCCAAATTAATCCACATTAAATTAATTAAGCGTGGTTAGCACTAATTAAGCATATTTAGTGCTTAAATCGTGCTTATGGTTGAATATGGATTAGCACATTTTAATAACGAGTTTAAGGGTTAATTAAATGCGGATTAGTGTTTAACTCTGCAATTTAGAGTTGGGCTCTGCCGGTGGTCACGGCTATGGTCACATGATGGGGGTTGGCCCCCTCTTCCCTCGTCGATGGACTTTACAAAGCTTAAATATATGCGCAATGGTAATATGGTTAAGACTCAATGTGCGGCGTAGTGGTGGCGTGTGGCACTGGCGAGGCAAAGGTCCTGTGTTCGACCCCCATCGGCCCTTATGGTCCCAAACAAAATTTTGTTGTACCATTGAGGAGGTACATGGCAGCCCTAGCTTGCACCACATATCCTCTCCCCATTAGCCCACTCTCAACCATACAAGACATTCCAAATCACCCAAAAATTCAACCAAAGTGATGTTGCCACTTGGTAGTCCCTTGCTCGCCTGGAGGTAAACGACAAATTTCGACCCAGCCCAGCCATCATGCCACGTCAGTAGTACAGACTGCTGACTGGGCAACCTATCTGTCCTTTTTTTTTAAATTTTTTCTGTTTAGAAAAGTGAACAGAACTCATTTCTGGGAGCATACAGAGTACATTTTGCGTGAAATGAAGTGCATCAGATTCAGAATGATGAGCACTATGCAGTCGTTCAAGTTTCGATCCATTCTGAGAACTTTGATTTTTGAACATAAAATTGAGCCCCTGGTCATTCCTCCCCACTAGAAGATTTTGGACCCCAAAATCTCTTTCATTACCAAACATGTGGATGAGGGTACACTTCCCTCACCCTTCTAGTCTCAATCCACTGGAATTTTCCCAATTTCAACAATCTGAGCATTTCATAAAAAACTAATCTTTTTCCTTGATTCTAGAGACCCTGTCTTGTTGTTATAGACATCATCATGCTGCAATTTCCCAGAATTTGCAGAACAACAAGCTATCCTTGAAGAAAAAAACTTGTTTCCACCTTGGTCGTCAATCAAAGGAAACTTGAAAACTGTCTCACCTCGAACACTATCCACATGGTGATTTTTAGCTTGTCTTGCATTGTACTTGCCTCAAATTTTGACCAAGTGTTTTTGCCATTGCCATGTACCATTTTGAGGCCAAAAATAAGTACTTGTGGAATCTATGCCTTCCTTTTCAAGTTGTTTTGGCGCTTTCTCTTTGAAATTTGCACCATCTTGCACCGATATCTTGTTCCCATCAATGCTCAACACTGATGTGAACTGCTGCAAATCTTTCTTATCTTGTTTACCTCTTTTCAAAGGCGACTTGTTAGAGCCCTGAAACATCTTAATACAAACATTAGCAACTTTAATGAAATCATCTTGTTCATTTGATGCATCTTTTTGAAAGGTCTCATTCAAAATATCACTATGCTTGAGCATTAACAAAGCCAAATTTTGACTGCATTCACTAGTCTCTTCATTTCTCTTGCATGTATAAGAGAAAATTTTCTCTTCTTCTTATGCGCTCTAACTATGTACTCAATTCCATCCTTAAAAAAGTGATACTTATTCTCATGGCGATAAAATACTACCCTCCTATCATAAAGATAAGGATTTCCCAAAACAATACCTTAAATCTCAAGCAACACTACATCAAGTTCAACTTCATTAAGAAAGTTTTAATTGATTGCAAACCTTAGGATGCACTTCCTTGTTACCTGCAAGTTTGCATTCTTGCATATCCAGCCTAAAGAATAAGTTCTTGGATGTGTAACAATTTCTAGATTTAACCTCTTAACTAAGTCTTCAGAAATCAAATTAGCTTGAGAACCACTATCTAATAGTGTGTCTATTTTGGTATGCTTTGAAGTGACTCTAATATGAAAGATTTCAATTCTTGTATCTTCATATTGAGTTACATTTGAACAACTTGAAGAACTAGTGCTTGCTATGTTATTACCTTTCAAACCCATTTTTGTAATCTTAGTTTCATCTCCTGAATCTGAACCTAAGTCATGCTCAATGATTGCAACAATTTTTTCCTTCTCTTTGGTTTTAAGTTTGTTTGGATTCAACTCTGGATGGAGTTGCCAATAATGGTCTTCATCATGAACATTTTTCGAACAATTTTTACATGTGAGTTTCTCTTTCTATATTTTGATAGAACCATTTTTATTTCTTCTTCCATTAAACTTACCCTTTCCTTTACCCTTATACTCGAGGAAACTATCACTTTTCTCATCTGCACTATGTTTCCCTCTTGCTTCTAGATGTATGGCTTGAACACAAACCTCATCTAAGTTTGTGGGATTGAACATGAGAATAGTATGTCTAAGATAATTTTGCAAACCCCCAATATATTTTAACAAAGTTTATTGAGAAGACAAATTGACACCCAAAATAAGAGGTCTTCTCCTAAATTCACGAGTGTAATCTTGCACACTTTTCCCTTTCAATTGTCTAAAATTCGGCCAGTCCATAATGGATTTTTGCATGTAAGATAGAGGATAGAATTTCATTTTAATGGCAGCAATAAAATTAGACCAAGGCATTGATATCTTATCGTCGTTTTTAATCTCATCTTGAGTCCTTGCTTCCCACCATACAAGTGTCGCACCCTCCATTCTCAAGGAAGCCAACTAAATCTTTATGTCATCCTCTTGAAGGTTCTGAATTCTACAATAAACCTCCACAAATCTAATTATCCAGCTTCTCTGCATTCACTTCGCCATTATACATCGGTAGCTCAAATTTAACATCAAGTTTAAGTAAGGGTGATTTACTAGTTCCTTTTGAAGTATGTGGATGAACAGATTGAAAAGTTGTGGTAGTGGAAGATGATGATGAGGATGGTGTAGATGGTGGTGAGTAATATGGTGGAGTGGATGGTGGTTTCCTACCATCTCCATGGCCTCCTCCTCCTGAATAACCCTCTCCTCTTGGAGGCCTAGAACTTTCTCCTTGCATCCTGAATGCTCTCTCATCTTCTGTCATGGTATGTTCTCCTTCATGAGACATGCTCACTGAAGACTCAACTTCAACTTGACGATGTGTTAGTGTTGAAGACTTTGGAAACCTTGCCCTTCTTCCCCTTGACCCAACTACAGGGCTTTCAACCAAATTCCTTTCTCCTCTTTTGAGTTTTAACCTTGTAAGCATGACACAAACTTGCAAACAATTAGATCACTTCTTTCACAACAAAACCTAAAGCTTTGATACCAAAAATTACCTAAATGAAGTATGTTAGTGTTCTTGTGCTAATTACTCTTTCAGATTCTAAAAACAATGTCTTATTTGTGCTTAAGGATTCAAGTTCTCTTGCAAGTTATTGAGTCTCATGAGTGTATTCCATGTTAATTTTATGAACAATTTAACATAAAATAAAGTTTGAACAACAACAAATAAAATTACAGTACATCACCATACAACACATCAACACAAGAATTTGATGAAGGAGTTCACCCCTCCTGGGTTACTGGGTTACATCTCCTTGGTCCAGCTTCCATGGCTTGGGCTTCTATATTATGGTAAAATTTGAAAAATTATGTGTTTACAATGCTTTTCTGCGCTTGAAACCCGTACCAATGAGACCAAAATGCCCAAAAATGGTCATCTAGCCTCTTTTTGCACCTGATTTGGTCGAAAAGTCCAAAATTTATGACCATTTCTAATTTCTCCACAATTTATGGCCTAAATTTAGCTAACATGAGCTAAATCCTGTTAGCTGGCACTAAACTGGCAGTTCCGCCAAAATTAATGGACCGCCAAATTAATCCACATTAAATTAATTAAGCGCAGTTAGCACTAATTAAGCATAGTTAGTGCTTAAACCACGCTTATGGTTAAATATGGATTAGCGCATTTTAATGACGAGTTTTGGGGTTAATTAAATCCATATTAGTGTTTAAATTTGTGCTTTAGAGTTGGGCTCCGCTAGTGGTCATGCGCTATGGTCATATGCTGGGGGATGGCCCCCTCTTCCCTCGCCAATGGAATTTACAAAGCTTAAATATATGTGTGATGCTAATATGGTTAAGACTCAATGTGCGGTGTAGTGGTGGCGTGTGGCGTTGGCGGGGCGAAGGTCCCGTGTTCGACCCCCGCCGGCCCTTCCAGTCCCAACCAATTTATTTTTATACTATTGGGGGGGGGGGCACATGGCGGCCCTATGCTGCACCACATGTCCTCTCCCCATTAGCCTACTCTCAACCATACAAAACATGCCAAATCACCCAAAAATTCAACCGAAGTGATGTTGCCACTTGGCAGTCCTTTACTCGCCCAGAGGTAAATGACAAATTTTGACCCAACCCAGTAAGCATGCCATGTCAGCAGTACAGACTGCTGACTGGGCAACCTCTCTGTCCTTTTTATTTTAAATGCTGCATGTTTAGCAAAGCGAACATAACTCATTTCTGGGAGCATACATAGTCCATTTTGCACGAAACGAAGTGCACTGGATTCAGAACGATGAGCACTACGGGGTCGTTCAGGTTTCGAGTCATTCTGAGAACTTTGATTTTTGAGCATACAACTAAGCCCTTGATCAATCACCCACGTGATCCTGTAAAGGTGAGGTTTTGCGACTCGAAAAACAAGTCGCATATATAAATTGCAATGTAAACCTCCTCATGGAAAACCCGAGCAATAAGCTTGGGATATTTGGAGAAGATGGGGGATCAAATGCAGAGGATAAATGAGAAGGGGGATCGGGATATCGAGAAGAAACGAAGAACCAACCGAAAATAGAACCCGTAAAATATCAACCTAATTCGAGTGTTGTGAATCAATCACAGTCCTTGTTTAAAATGGAAATAAAAGTAGATATCAAGTTGTACCATGGCAATATCGACACTCTGAAGTTGAATCATTAGTTGTAACAACTGAAATTTGATTTCAATGTCCATCAAATTGAGGAAGGGTAAAATATTTCATTTGTGTAGTTGAAATTAGAGGACCATGCAATAACTTAGTGGGAGAACCACAAAAAGACACTAACGTTGGAGCGAGAGCCTCTAGTAACTAAGTGGGAGGACTTCAAAACCCTCATTAAGTCACAGATTTACCCTATCAGGTACCTAGAGGACCAGTGGATCTGGTGGCACTAATTTAGGTAAAATTTGGGCCAAAGCGTACAGGAGTACACTATAGAGTTCATAAATATGGCCATAATGTTGGGTATCTCCCCAAAGAACCTCGATTAACTCCTCAAGTATTTGGGGGGTCTACACTGCCATATATGGGAGCAAGTGATGTTATTCAAGCCAAAATCAATGGACAAGGCTTGTGGACAGGCATAGTACCTAGATAACATAGGCTTGAAGAGAGTGCAATCAAGTGGATCAGAGCAGAAGGGGCAACAATATGCTTCTAAGGATGGAAATAAGAAGCAAAAAGGGGGAAAAGATAAAAAGACGATAAAAAGATAATAACCACAACACGCCAGTGCAAAGATCCTAGCAACCACTACAACCACTACAACATTGATGGCCATACAAAGGAGAAGTGTTGGAAGTTTCATTTAGAGTTGAACCGGAAGAACAATGTTAAAAAATGCAGCAAGAAATTCTCAATTTGATTTTTCCTTGATTAAATTGAGAAAATTCAAATTTCCACATTAGCAGACAACTTGGATGATGTTAACTTGTGTGACATGGCTTGTGTCACCCAGTTTACTTAGTAAATTCGATTTGAAGGAGTTAAAGTTTAGTTAAGCATGTGTGATTACTAATTTTTAGCAATCAATGTTAGTTATTTGAGGTTGTTTTCAGTTAAACTAGTTCCAACTGTTGGAGGAATGATCCAAGAGAATCTCAGGGAACAAGTGGCTTTAAAATTGCTCAAAATCAAAGTTGCCATATGAAAATAAGGCCAAGACCATGTCGAGGTGTTCTTCGTTCTGAATCTAATGGTGCAAACAACACTTCAATCTAAGGTCGTATGAAGAAGTTAAAGTGAGTCAAAGTTTTGGTCAAAGTTCGATTTGGGCCAAGTTTAAGTGTTATGCAAATTGACCGACACCCGGATTGGAAAACCTAGCTCCCGAGATTGGGAAAATTTGTGGGATGGTTAGTTTTCCCAATAACCCCTAAATCGAAAAAAATCAAATAAGTTGTTTTATTAAAACAAAATTAATATAAAAAATGGGGTGTCAGGCTGCCACCCCCGCATGCAACTATACCACATTGTAAAAAATAGAAATTTAATTGGTTGGGGAGAGGGCCACCCCCGGTGGACCTGCCACCCGTAATTATCATTACATATAAACCTTCAGGTTATGGAGGGGTCAGGGGTTTGGTTGATCGGGAACCTCGCCCCATGGGCCATGGTGTAATACGTATAAAGAACTCGCCAGAGGCAGCATAAAAAACGGGACCGACGGGGGTCGAACCCGCCCGGCGCACGTGGCCAGTCCCGAGCGAGCAGTCCCCAAACAAAACTACCAACCAAATCAACAAACACAGAATATATATACAAGTTCACAAATGGGTCGGGTCGGGTTTCAAACCCACACCTTCCGCAAACCTCTGTGATCTCTGTCGGTGGTTGCTACCAATGCGACACCGGCCGACCTCTTGTTAACTCCACCACAAAAATTATATGACACCCTCGCTTATGGAGTGCATCTAGGAAGAGTGGCAGAGCAAGAGCGGAACCACGAGCAAGCCAGAGGGGCAGAACCATGCCCAGGGAATATTGAGGGGCATCAGAAATATTCCCTGGGGTGCAGAACTTGCCAGGGTCAGTTTGGGACAAATTTTATGTTGATTTTACATCTCTCGGTGACAGGAACTCAATGGTGATGTCTATTTATGCATAATAACTCTCCATTTTTCATCCATTTTTCAGATTGGAGGTATAAGGGTGCTTTATGTAATTTTACTGTTGAACAGGGCGTAAAGATGTAGTCCAAAATGGACGAACTCCATAATAAAATTTTGGTGTCTTGATCTCATGCACCTTATGTTCCCTTTGCTCTTCATTTTATGTGCTTCAGTTTTCATGATTTTCAAGTGCTCTATTACATGTAATTCTTTATGCATCTATAAGCAAAAGATCTTGGATCAAGTGGTATCCGAGCAGGTCTTTGTTGATGTGAATTGCATGAGTACATGCTAACTAGAAAAAAGCTTCAAAGAGGTGAAGGAAATCTTAAGTCCTTTGATACTGAAGCAGGACGTGCACCACGAAGAAGAGAAATGGCAGATGAAGAAGCTCATTGGGAGGAAGAGCGAAATTACTGCAAGGCATTCTACAACATGGCAGAGAAAGTAGAAAAAATGTTTGCAGAGTATGAAAATACCGTCAAGCCCAAGAAGAAATATGCAGATGATCATGGATCAACAAACCATGGAGATGGTGGAGAAGCGCCCCCTCCCTCTCCATCTTCTAGTGATAGTTCCTCTTCTTCTTCTCATCATTCACGCAGACGTCATAGGCATACATCTAAGAAAAATTTCTTTAAAATAGATGTAAAATTTTACTTGCCTATGTATATAGGAGAATGTATTGAGGTCTACTGCTGAATTCAATAGGTCAAGAAAGACGAGGAAAATATCCAATTAGCATCCCTTCGACTGGGTGGCACCGCTCTCGTTTGGTGGGAGAGAAAATTGCAAGGTAGCAACAATATGAGTAACCTTCTCTCCTCATGGTAAAATTTTATTTCTGCATTAAAAAACCAGTTTTACCCATTGGGCTATAAGAAAAAGGCATTAATGGAATGGCAAAACCTAAAGCAAGGCAAAGGTCAAAATGTGAAAAACTTCACTGAAGAATTCAGAAAACAAGCCTTGAACTTAGACATTTCATTAGATTCACCAGAGACTGTAACTAAGTATATCGGTTCATTACGTAGTTACATAAGGCATTCATTATTATTGTTTGAGCCTACTACTATCGATGAGGCTAGTGTGAAGGAAATGCATCTTGAAAGCAGGGGGGTGCATGAACAAAATGACCACCCAAAAAGAGTTTCAACAACCAAGAGAAGAGGAGAAAAGCCCTCTTGTACACTTTGTGAGAAAGAGGGACACAACGAAGAGAACTGCTGGAAATTGCACCCTGAGCTGAGACCTAAGAGGGATGGCAGGAAGGAGAGGTAGGAGAGAGCTGCCACCATGCAACAAGATCAAAAGTCTGAATCAGAAGAATATTAGAAGGTCATGGCTGCGGGAGTTGCACGAGGTATTCCAATTGACTTGGGATCATATTTTGGTGATGAAAAGAGGATTGCAGCTCTTGGAATCGCAACACATGGACCCATAGATTTGGGTTTAGATTCGGGCGATGAAACACAAATTTCAATAGATAGTGTACCAAATATGAAAAGGTTGCCCAATGCGGCATTTCTCCAGGAACTTAAGGAGATCAATCAAAGCATTCAAGCAGAAAATACTGAGCTAAGGAGACTCCTATAGGAAGCAGAAAAGGAGAAACAAAGGTTGCTACGCTAGTTCCAAGCTAAGGACGAGGCCTTGGAAAAGATGCAACATAACCACCTTGAGGTAAAAAGTGATTCTTTGATTTCATATACTTTTCATGATGATGATTTAGCTGCTTTTGAAAAACATACTATACGTATCAGATCCAAACTGTTAAAGAAAATGGGGTATCAGGGAAGGGCCTCGTCATTAATGACCAGGGAATCATAAACCCCATCAAAGTAGAAGAATTACCCCATCATGCAGGACTTTGGTATGTGAGGAAGGAGGTTGGGGAATGCTCCAAATTAGCTAGCGACCCACCAACGACAGATGATGAGAGCACCTCATCACTTTCCAGCGACAGTGAGGGATCCATGAACACTTATCAGAGGCACATCGAGAGGAAGAATTCCAAGACAATCCCGAAAGTTTGGAAGAGGAAGATTCATTGCCATAAGGATGAAAACCATAAATCTGCATGTCAAACCCTTCAAGCCCAAAAATCACCCATGAAGAATCCAGTCATCAAAAATATTCCACAAGAAAATCTGCCACAAGGAGATGACCCATTTAATTTATTATGTGAAAGATGGTTTTTTTAGCAGTAGTAGCTTGTTATGGCCATATTTTGTAAATCATGTGTTGGAAGTAAATGTAAAAGTGATGATGTGTTTCCCATCACTTAGAAATGCAACGATAATGTTTTGGCCTTTTCTTATGACTAGTTGAGGTATTGGTTTTTATTATGAAATCCTTGACCAATGAGTGTGTGCTATAAACTCGTGGCAAGTGAGGAGTTTTTGAGTCATCTGTGGTTTGTATATGATTGGAAAGGATGTACCATATTTGCGTGCAGGTTATTGAAAGTGTGGTTTGGCGAAGGATGTGTCAATTCTTTTGGTGGTCCAAAAGCTCCTCAGTGTGGCTTTAAAATTGCTCAAAATAAAAGTGGCCACATGAAAATAATACTAGGACCATGGCGAGGTGTTATATGTTCTGAATCCAACGGTGCAAACGACACTTCAATCTGAGGTCATATGAAGAAGTTAGAGTGAGTCAAAGTTTTGGTGAAAGTTGGACTTGGGCCAGGTTTTAGTGTTATGCAAATTGACCGACACTCGGGTCGGAAAACCTAGCTCCCGAGATCGAGCGAATTTGTGGGATGGTTATTTTTCCTAATAACCCTTCAATCAAAAAAAATTCAAATAAGTTGTTTTATTAAAACACAATTAATATAAAAAAGGGGTGGCGGGTTGCCACCCTGGCCACCCTTTCATGCAACTATATCACATTGTAGAAAACAGAAATTTAATTGGTTGGGGGGCAGGGCACCCCAAATTATCATTACATATAATCCTTCAAGTTATGGAGGGGTTGGGGTCTGGTTGACCAGGAACCCCGCTTCGTGGGCCATGATGTAATACGTATAAAGAAACCGCCATAAGCAACATAGAAAATGGGATCAACGGGGGTTGAACTCGCTCGGGCCATGTGGTCAAACCCTGAGCGGGTGGTCCCCCAAAAAAACTACCAACCAAATAAAAAAACACGGAATATATATACAAGTTCAAAAATGGGTCGGGTCGGGTTTCGAACTCGCACCCTGCACAAACCTCTGCGATCTTCGTCAGTGGTTGCTACCAATGTGCTACCGGCCCACCTCTTGTTAACTCCACCACAAAATTTATATAACACCCTCACTTATGAAGTGTGCCCAGGCACAGTGGTGGAGCAGGAGCGGAACCACGATCAAGCCAAAGGGGAAGAACCATGCCCAAGGAATATTAAGGGGCATCAGAAAGATTCCTTGGTGTGTAGAACTTGCCAATGTCAGTTTGGGACAAATTTTATGTCAATTTTACCTCTTAGTGATAGGAAATCAATGGTGATGTCCGTTTCTACATCAGAGCTCTCCATTTTTCGGCTATTTTCCAGATTGGAGGTATAAGGGTGCTTTATGTAATTTTACTTGTACTTCTTCTTCTTTTTGCCACTTAATGAATGAAGGCCTCCCCACTATTGAGCAGGGCCCGGAGATGTAGTCCAAATTGGATGAACTCAGTAATAAACTTTTGGTGTCTTGATCTCATGCATCTTATATTCTCTTTGCTCTTCGTTTTATGTGCTTAATATTTCATTGATTTCAAGTGCTTTGTTACATGTAATTCTTTATGCATCTATAAGCAAAAGATCTTGGATCAAGCAAATAGTGGAGTTGGAGGAACTAATGGAGGGTCATCTGTGTAGTGGGACTTTAGTCAAACTCAATGTTCATCTAGTTAACTGATCAATTAGCCAAAAATATCCAGTGCATGTAGAGAATTCAAGTTCCCGAGGCTTGGTGGAGATTCTAAGGCAATGTAACATCAGTTGTAGACTAGTATTGAGTGTACAAGTGTTGCATGCATTCAAATGATCAACCTAAAGTAATTGTGCAATCAATTTGAGGAATTTCCTAAATAGTAGGGGCCTAATTCAGCAAGGAACAGTGCAAGGAAATAGGAGCTCAATCCAAGGCAGGATTTGACAAAGTCTGGGTCAGAGGCCTTCAATGAGCAGAGAGATAGGTTGTGCACTTGCAGGGTGAGCTCAGTTGAGCAAAGCAATTGTAATACATCTCTATTCATTTCATTAATGCAAGAGGCATTGGAGTTTTTAGCAGATTGCTTTCCCTAGATAAAAATACTTGTTTCATGTGTGTGATTTCTTATTACATGTCTAAAATATTTGTTATAGATTGTGAATTACTTTTCGTAGAGCAGTAGAGTAGGTTTGTGTCTTGTGATTTTGATTAACACTTCATGAGCAATTGAAAATCTACAACATAATTTCTATTAACAAAAATAAATATAATAATAAGAAGAAACTCATGGGCACTGATTCGAGCAACCAAGTTGATAACAATTCAGATGTCGATGATAATATCATCATTACGTCAATGCAAAAGGAGGTGAATCTGAGTAGCCTTCGATAATAGGAAGAGAAATAAATGACCAAACTCTTCCATGTAAAGATATAGGTCAAGAAAACAAAGATTGATGCACTGTTTGACTCAATATTGTAGGTGAATCTCATTATAGTAGAGTTGGTCAAGAAGTTGGGGTTGGACGTGATCATCCAAACCCATATCCACTGGGATGGGTAAATAAGGATGCAGAGCTGAAGGTAGCAAAAAAATGCAAAATTAGATTTATTATCAGTGTTTATTTTATTGATGAAGTAGATATAGATGTGGTTTCCCTTGATGTATGTGGGGTCATGTTTGGGAGTCCCTACATGTAAATGTGAGGTGTAATATTCATGAGGAGAGCTAACCAATATCGACTTGTCAAGGATGGAAAATTTTTCATCATCAATGCACACAAAGGCAAGTCAAATTTTTCACTAGTAAGTTCCAACCAAGCCAAGAAATTGATCAATTCCAACAAGAAGTATGTTTTATTGTTTCTAAGAGAAAGTCAATTTGTAGAAGAGTCGGTATGAGGCAAGGCATCCATGGAGGGGTGTACTAAGAAATATAAAAATCAATTGTAAGAGTTCTGAGAGCCTATAGTAATATTGCCTAAGAGGGAAGTGGAGCACAAGATTCAACTTTTAACAAACTCCCCATTGCCAAACATTGGGTTGTACATGAATTTTGTTATAGAAGCAAGTGAGGTGAAGAAATAGTTACAACATCTATTGAAACAGGGTTTTATTCGACCGATTACATCACCATGTGGTTCATCCATCATGATTGTGCCAAAGAAGGACGAGACTTAGCAGATATGTATAGATTATTGGGCGTCGAAAAAAAACATGCTCAAGAATAGATACCCCCTGCCCAGGACAGATGATCTGTTGGATTAGTTGCAGCAACAAAGTTCTTCACCAAGATGAACTTAAACCCTAGATATCACCGAGTTTGATTCAAAGAAGAATATACATGGAGGATCGCCTTCAAAACTAGGCAAGGTTTGTATGAGTGGTTAGCCATGCCATTTGACTTATGTAATGCAACAACTTGTTTATGAGATTAATGAATGGTGTGTTGTGCCATTTTATGGATTCATTTGTTATTGTTTATTTGGATGATATATTGGTACACAATGCTACCTGGGAAGAGCACATCTCACATTTGAAACATGTGCTAGAGACATTAAAGAAGCACCAATTTCTAGCAAATCTCAATAAGCGTGAGTTTTCACAATAATATTTGGTGTATTTGTGGTATGTGATAGGTGGAGGAGAATTGAAGATAGATCCTGCCAAGATGGAGGCCATCATTAAATGTCTAGTGCCTACTAATGTTTCTGAAGTCGGGAGTTTCATTGGGGCAAGACAATACCTAGGAAATTCATAGCCTCATTTTTA
The DNA here is from genome assembly GCA_034641835.2 of Pinus albicaulis. Taxonomy (NCBI): domain Eukaryota; kingdom Viridiplantae; phylum Streptophyta; class Pinopsida; order Pinales; family Pinaceae; genus Pinus; species Pinus albicaulis. The sequence goes on from CM076572.1 coordinate 1,116,642,449, forward strand.
GCAGTATCAACACCATTCCACGCCATAGCAGCAAATGGCAAGAGTTTCCAGTGGGGAAAGGGTCAACAAAGGGCTTTTGAGGAGTTATAGAAAAAAATTAGTCAAGCACAAGCTCTAACATTACCAAACCTATAGCAACCCTTTGAAGTGGAGACAAATGTGAGTGGGTATGTTATGGGATTTGTCTTAATGTAGGGAGGAAGGCATGTATGTTACCATTCTGAAGTATTTCAAGGGGAAATTCGTAAGTAACCTACCTACGACAAGGAGCTTTATGCCATGGTGCAAGATGTGAAGAAGTGGAAGCACTATCTAATGGGAAAGGAGATAGTAATACACACATCTCACTAGCCACTACATTACTTGCAAACCCAAAGTAAGCTGTAACAAACTAGGCATTACAAGTGGATGGGGTTTCTACAATAGTTTCATTAGCTGATCAAGTACAATAAGGGCAACATAAACAAATTGGATGACATGCTTTCAAGGCCGCCCACACAAAATATAACATCTTTGGGAACTTTTATGTACATGGAGGCATTCACCAATGATGAATATAGAGAAGCATATTCAGAGGATGAGGACTTCAAGGAGGTGTTTCAGCAGTTGCAGTGTCAGATTCATGTGCAAGATGGCGATATCACTGTTAACTACCAAATCCAAGATGGGTTACTCTATAGGCTAGATAAGTTATGTGCTCCTAAAGGTGAGCAATTGTGGTTTATTAGAGAGGCTCACACCTCCAAGGTTGTAGGGAACTTCGGTGCAGGGAAGAGCATGGCCAACTTGCAGAGGTGTGTTTATTGGCCCATGATACAAGAGAAGGTAGCTAGGTTCATAAGATAATGCATGCTTTATTATACTAGCAAGCCTAACAATAGGAAACAGGTTCTATATAATCCCTTAATTGTACCTACTTGTCCTTGGGAAAGCGTTTCCATGGAATTTATGGGAGGTTTATCAAAAACTAGGAAGGGACATGACTACCTGTTCATGGTAGTTGATAGGTTCAACAAGATGTTTATTCTGATGCCCTGTAAAAATACTATCAATGGGAAAGAAGCAACGAACTTGTACTTTGGACAGGATTGGGTGCACTTTAGGATACCAAGGAGCATTGTTTCAGACAAGGATACAAGATTTCTTAGTGCATTATGGACTACATCATGGGAGAAGACGGACACAAAGTTTAAGAACTACAACATTCCATCCATAGACAAATGGAAAGACAAAAGTAGTCAACAAGACTTTCGTGCAACTTTTGAGGGTATACAACCAGAAGCATTTGAAGTCCTAGAATGAAAATATGTTATATATACAACATTCTTACAACAGAGTAGTCCACACTTCTACGAGAAAGTCCCCATTTGAAAATTGTTTTGGATATTTTTCGCCTCCACCTTTGGACATTGCATATTGGCAACAAGGAGGAGCAAGGGAAGATCTTACAGGAGATGCCTTGAGGGCTGAAAAGATTGTAGAAAAGGTTAGGAAGATCCATTTATAAGTACAAGAGACACTGTAGAAGTCATGGGAGAAATATAAGGCCATGCATGATCAACATAGAACAAAGAAATCATTCAAGGTGGGAGACAGAGTATGGCTACAGTTGAACAAGGAGAGGCTACAGAGGCCTAGTAATAAAATCAAGGCTTTGAGGTATGGACCCTTTGAGATACCGAAAAAGGTAGGTGATAATGCCTATCAACTCAGTTTACCACCATATATGCTCATTTACTTAGTTATGAATGTAGAGAATCTGAAACTCTACGAGGCTTCCATGCTAGATCAGGAAGAGGAACATGTTCTACCTTTTGTGGAGGATTTGGCACTAGATGCTCAAGTAGAGTTGGAAAAGGATACAATTTTTCAGAAGATGTCCAAAACTACAAGACAAGGGAAACATGACCTTTGGAAAATTGGGTTGAATGGATAATTTTTAGGCAAAGCTAAATGGTACACGAGAGAGAAGGTGGAGGAAAAATTTCCTCAACTCATTAAGTAGAAGATTTTAAGGAGCAAAAGCCTCCCAAAATGGAGAGGTGTTGTTCGTTCCCTATAAAACTAGTGTAGTCCCTTATTGTTGTTAGTGTAGCCCTCGTATTGTTATTTTTGTACCCCTTTAACCTCAATATTGTTATTATTGTGCCCTTACATTATTATTCTTAGGTTGGCTAGGATTATATTGCGACCCCATGGACTCCTATATATAGAAGGAGGTTTTGTCATTTGTATCATCAAGGAATTGTTCATTTATGAAATATAAAGGAGGTTTCCCCCTCAAAGTGGATTATTTATAAGGCGTTGATATCTCTTTTATTCTAATTTTGGAGTTGGTTTCATAACATTTGGTATCAAAGCATTGGATTCTAGGGTTTCGCTGCTCCAAAGAGGTCATCGTGGAATTTTCGCTATAGATTTTTTTTTCTACGAAGGTTCAGAAGCTGAAATTTTTATCACGAGAAGCCGAAATCCTAAGGAAATTTGTGTAAAAATTTCAAATCTTGGTTCACAATATTTTCGGAGATATGATCTGTGGAAGTTAGGGTTTTTTCAGACTCCCGAATTTCATCTCAAAGAGATGACCATGGAAAAATTGTCATAAATCTCTCTATGAGCATCATATTGGAATTCTGTAAAAACTAGCCACAAGCACACAGACTATAGTTTCTTGTTTATCAATTTCAGAGTTGAAGGAGGAAACAATGACACGTTTCATGCCGTACAAGTTCACCCTACTGAACCAGTCCATAATTAGGTCAATTGAGAGATTGGACATAACTTTGCCTTGAAGAATCCAAATCAGGTTAGACCCATGACATTCGAAGAAGATTAAGAGGGCTACTACAAAACCGAATTTCAAACATTGAAGATTCAAAATAACAAAGATAATTTAGTTTCAATATCGAGCTCCTCAAAAGCAAGAAAAATGTGTGTATTTTTCTTCCGAATTGCACAAGTCTTGTTTGAAAAATCAGCTTGAATTGATTCCCAAGGGCATATTGTGGAATAGATATCAGTATTGGGTTCTAAAATGCCCCTAAAAAGAATTCAACACCCATTAAGCATTCAGAAGGCTCTACTATGACTCATGAAGACGAAGAAGTGTGACAAGACATTTCAAAAATACAAGAGCAAGTGCACCAAATTTCGCTCTCGCAAAGAGAAACAAAAAATGAAATCGAAGTTTTAAAAAAAGGCGTGGAAGCTAAGAAGGATGGTTTTAAGAAAGGCATGGAAGCTAAGATGGATGGTTTTAAGAAAGGCGTGGAAGCTAAGATGGATGGTTTGAAGAATGGCATGGAAGCTAAGATGGATGGCACGAAAATTGGCATGGAAGCTAAGATAAAAAACATGAAGAATGATCTAAAAGCAAACATGGAAGGTTTGACAAATTTGATACAAGAAATGTTTCCTAATGGCGAAAATATTGTAGAGGAAACTCATGATGAGAACAAAATAAATGTTAATCGTGATTTCATAAACTCTAATGTTGGATGGAAGACCCACCATATTCCAAAGATCGATACGAGGAAGTTTGATGGCAAGGATCCCGTAACATGGATACTACAGATGGAGCAATATTTTGATCCCAATAACGTGAAAAACACACAAAAGGTATGCATTGCAACTTTATATTTAGAACAAAATACATTTGTATGGTATCAATGGCTTTTCTCCCATAAAAAATTGTCACTTGGTCAATTTTTACGGAGGAAATGATAACACATTATGAGGATACAAAGAGCAACACCTTTTTTAGCCAATTGATAAATCTCACACAAAAGGGTTTAGTGAGGGAGCACATTCAAGACTTACAAAAATTGAATATAACGGTAACTGATACTCTAGAGGAACACAGGATTGATGTCTTCATAGGGACTTTAAAGGATAACATCCAACATGAGGTTCGTGTTTGGGAACTTGATTCATTGGAGAAGGCATTCAGGTTGGAAAGAAAAATTAAATGTAAAATTATGGTGACAAGGAAGCCTACCACTCACATCTATAAAGATGGAAGTGTTGCTACTCCTAGAATTCCACAACCTATAAGGTTGACACCACAAAAATTGGAAGAAAAAAGAGCAAAAGGGCTTTTCTACAGTTGTGATAGCAAATACACTAAAGGTCATAACTGTGCTGAGAAGAAATTATTTTACATAGATTGTGAAGAGGAGGAAGAAAATGAACAAGAAACTTCAAAAGAATAGGATATAAACTAGGATCCAACCTAGAAGAAGAAGAAATGAGTCCGACCATATCATGTAATGCATTGGCAAGAGTTACCACTCCTCAAACTCTCAAGATATAAGGACATATCAAGAATAAAAACGTAATAATGTTGATTGATTCAGGTAGTAACTGTAATTTTATTCATTGTAAGGTAGCCAAGGAATTGAATTGTTTCCTATACCCAGCACCAAAATGTCAAGTGATACTTGCAAATGGAGGAACTATAAATTGCTCTAAATAATGCCATAATATCAAGCTAACCATGGGTGAATATGTATTGAATAGCCCAATCCTTTCCATTCCAATGGGAGTTGTTGATGTTGTACTAGGAGTACAATGGTTACAATCTTTGGGGACAGTAGCTTTTAATTTTCAAGAAATTTTCTTGATTTTTTATTTTTGAAAGGAAAGGAAGTCAAATTACGAGGTATCGCAGGGAAGCCTAGAAAGATAATAAGCTCTAATGTCATGACTAAGCTTCTGAAGAAATAACAAGAAGGCGTAATTGCACAATTATGCTCACTAGAAGTTCCAACATAAAAATCTTCTATTTCTCCAGATCTCCAAAAAGTCTTGGATAATCATTCCAAGGCGTTTGAAACTCCTAAAGGACTCCCACCTATTCGTGATCATGATCATGCTATTTATTTGATTCCAGGAAGTGTTCCTCCAAACATCAGGCCTTTTAGATATCCTTATTTCCAAAAGAGCAAAATTGAATGTATCATTGCAAAAATGTTAGAGGCTGGTATAATTCAACCTAGTCAAAGTTCTTTCTCTGCTCCAGTAGTATTCGTGCACAAGAAGGATGGATCATGGCGCATGTGTTTGGATTATAGGGAGCTAAATAAGGTAACTATTAAATATAAATTTCCCATTCCTGTGATTGATGAATTACATGGAGCAATTTATTTTACCGAGTTGGATATTCATTCAGGATATCATCAAATTAGAATGAAGACTGAAGATATTCCAAAAACAACATTTCGAACTCATGAGGGTCATTATGAATTTTTGGTCATGCCTTTTGGCCTTACCAACACACCTTCTACATTTCAATGGTTGATGAATTCCATTTTCAAACCTTTCCTTAGAAAATTTGTGCTATTATTTTTTGATGATATACTAATCTACAGCAGGTCTAGGAAGGATCATGTTCAACATGTTGACAGGGTTCTCAAACTATTAGAGGATAAACAATTATATGCAAAAACATCCAAATGTTTCTTTGGAGTGCAAGAGGTGGAATATCTGGGTCATATTGTATCTCACGAGGGTGTTAAGGTAGACCTTAAGAAAATTAAAGCCATTAAGGAATGGAAAGTCCCCACAACCATAAAGCAATTGCAAGGATTTCTCGGGTTAACAAGGTATTATCGCAAGTTTGTTAACAATTACGGGAGAATAAGAACACCTCTAACAACATTATTGAAGAAAGATGCATTTTCATGGACTCCTAAAGCAACTAAGGCCTCTGAACATCTTAAAGAGGCAATGTGCCTAGCACCGGTCTTAGCTACGCCATACTTCACAAAAACCTTTATTGTGGAATGTGATGCCTTAGGAAATGGAATTGGTGTTGTTTTAATGCAAAAAGGAAGACCCGTTGCCTTTGAAAGTAGTCCAATCAAAGGAAAGTATTTATAGAAATCTATTTATGAGAAGGAAATGTTAGGAATACTACATGCACTAAAGAAATGGGGACCTTACCTAATGGGAAGACATTTCAAGGTAAAAACTGATCATGATAGTCTTAAACACTTTTTGGAACAAAGATTATCTTCAGAAGAGCAACAAAAATGGGTCACAAAGATGTTGGGTTATGACTTTGAAATCGTCTACAAAAAAGGGAAGCTAAATGTTGTTGTAGATGCACTCTCAAGAAAGAATGAAGAGGTGGAAGCATTGATTTGTGCTATTTCTATTATACAATCAGATTGGATAATCAAAGCAAGGGATGAATGGAAGAAGGATGAAGAAGTGTGGACACTCACTCAAAAGTTGTAGCAAGATCCTAGTACATCTGATACATTTAGTTGGAAAAATGATTCCTTATGGTACAAAGATCGCTTATATCTTTGTAAGAATTCCCAACTAAAACAAAAGATTCTTTTGGAATTGCACACTTCTGCTTTAGGAGGACACTCAATATTTTTAAAAACTTATCACAGGGTGAAGAAAGATTTTTTTTGGGATGGCCTTAAATCTGATATTCAAAAGTTTGTGGCAGAATGTTTGGTTTGCCAGCAGAATAAAGTTGAGACAATTAAGACCTCGGGTCTTCTACAACTTTTATCCATTCCAAGTCAACGTTGGGAGGATATTTCAATGGATTTTATCACAGGTTTACCTAAGTACAAAGGAAAGAGTGTCATCATGGTGGTAGTTGATAGACTTACCAAGTATGCACACTTTTGTGCATTATCTCATCCATGTAAAGCAAGTACAGTTGCTACTGCATTTATGGAAACAATTCAAAAGCTACATGGAAAGCCAAAGATTATTGTAAGCGACAGAGATCCCATTTTTACTGGAAATTTTTGGAAGGAATTATTTTCTTGTTTGGGTACTCAAGTAGCTCATAGCTCATCTTATCATCCTCAATCCGATGGTAAAATTGAGATAGTGAATAACTGTTTGGAAGGATATCTTTGTTTTTTTGTATCTGATAAAAAAACACAATGGGTCAAGTGGTTACCTCTCGCTGAATGGTGGTATAACACTTCCTTCCATACTGCGGCAAAAATGACCCCATTTATGGCACTTTATGCATATCATCCACCATCCATCACATCATCTTTAAGAGAAAATTCTAAGGTTCAAGCAGTGGAAGATCACACCGAGAATAAACAAGAATTTCTCCAACTCTAAAAGGATAACCTAAATTTGGCACACAATAAAATGAAACAACAAGTCGATCAACATTGCAGCGAGAGAAGTTTTGATATAGGAGATTGGGTATTTTTACGGCTACAGCCATACAAACAAATGTCCCTCAAGCAAGCTAAGAAGGATAATAAATTATCGCCAAAGTACTATGGTCCTTACAAGGTGTTGAAAAATATTGGTACTATGGCATACAAATTGGAGTTTCTTGCTTCCTCGCGAGTGCATCCAATTTTCCATGTTTCATGTTTAAAGAAGGTTATAGGTGAATAAATTCCAGTTCAAACAATATTGCCAGAACTTGATGAGGAAGGAAAAATCATATTAGAACTTGAAGAAGTCACGGAAATAAGAACTCGACAACTACGAAATCGATCAATTTCAGAGTATCTCATCGAGTGGAAGAACTTACCCACTGAAGATTCTACATGGGAGGATGATAATTTTATACAGAAGCACCTATAACTACTCAAGCAGTGAGGACAACAATTTTTTGAAGGAGAGGGACATGTTAGGTCCCTATATTACTGGTGTAGTCCCTTATTGTTGTTAATGTAGCCCCCTTATTGTTATTTTTGTTATTATTGCACCCTTACATTATTATTGTTAGGTCGGCTAGGATTATCTTGTGACCCCATGGACTCCTATATATAGAAGGAGATTTTGTCATTTGTATCATTGAAGAATTGTTCATTTATGTAATGTAAAGTAGGTTCCCCCCTTGAAGTGGCTTATTTATAAGGCATTGATCTCTCTTTTCTTCTATTTTTGGAGCTAGTTTCATAATAGGTGTTACTGTTTTTCATCCATATCGATGCATTCAGAGTGGAAAAGGTGGAGGAATCAGCTCACGGGACCATTTTTACCGGTAGGAACGAGTTTGGCAAAACAAAGTTTGAAACCTGCTAGGAGCGTTTTTAGGTACCAAACGACGTTGTTTAGGGATAAAACTTTCCGCAAAAGTTGCACCTTTGTATGCTATTCTACACAGAGATCTTTCCAACGACGCAAAAAGCGCATTAATTAGAGTCTATATGCAAAAGTTATGCCACTCATAAGTTGAACTTCCTGTTTTCACACCCTTAATTTGGGAGGATGTTGTGTCAGTTGCCATTATTTATGGAAAAGGGGCTATCCACATAGTTATGATATAAAAGACTCTAGAGTATTCTATATTGTAACTCTAGTTAAGATTTTAGGTAGTCAAACTAAACCACTAGTAGCATATCGGGTTGTGTTATAATCAAGCCACTAGGAGGAAGATGCATTACATTCTTTTGAGTGAATTTGTTCTATAGATGAGTAAGAATAGACAAGAGGGATAGGAGGTAGAGCACACAAAGAGGATTTATGCACTGTAGCATCCTGCAGCTCATAGGCCATATTTCTTTATACCTAGAACCATATTTCCAGACAGAGAAAGAGAGCGGAGCAACCTCACCTTCCAGTTAGGTTTTATCCCGAAAGGGTTTCCCAGAGCATATCTTGTGTCTTATGTGCATGTGTGAGCTTTTATTTTGTTCTTATATATTTTTTGCATAATTTTGATTCAAATACATGCACCATTAACAATAAATCTACAAATCCATAAATTTAATAAAAGTGTAATTGTGTAGAATTCCATATTTTAAATATAATATTATCATATTTATTGTAGCAAACTGTCCATTGTAATATCCACAACAATTTACATATCATTTGTGGTAGCCTCTGAAGGTCTAATAAATACTAGTAAAAGCTAGCTATACACTTGGAATGTCACTAAATTAACTCAAAATCGACTTCTTAGAAGATTGGGTTTTCCAATTATGGATACTTGGTGTGATTTTAAATATTTGGGAATGCCAATTTCTCTCAAACTCCTTCCTCATCCATCCTAAGATCCTATACTCTCGAAATTCATTACAAAATTTGCACAATGGCGAGAAATATGGCTTAATCTGACAAGGTGAGTAGTTCTTATTAACATTATGTTATTTTCCATTCCTTTGTACTAGTTCTTAGCCCTTTTAGACCCTGTAGGGGTGAGTACCTATATGGATCCAGAAATCTAGAAGTTCTCGTGGAAAGGAGGGTGTCAAACCCCAAAAAGTCTCATCTATTAAAATGTGCATTTTTCAAATCCCTAAAGGATCAGGCAGGTTTGGAGATCAGGGATCCTCTTCTGACAAACACGATGTTGGAGGCTAAGTTTCTTTAGAGGATAATCATGGGCAAGGAAGAACAGTGGAATTATGTAATTTAGAAAAGGTATTTTGGTGGTGATACAATAGATTGTTTATAACAACTTGAAATCTTTAGAGGAGGATCCTTCCATTTTCAGGCCTATGTGCCTGACTCTTCCCCTCATCACATTCTCCCTTTCTTGGATCCCTGAGAATTTTCTTGCATCAATATTTAAGAGTATAGAATCATGGGATACTAGCCTCTCTCTCTTTTTCCCTTCCTGCACCCCTTGTGCTTGTAACAGACCCCCTTATTATTATTTATTTATTATATAACATTTTTTTCAAACATTACAAACTTTGTACTACCTTTTTAGAAATAAAAATAATTTCTTAGTTCTTCACGCCAACCTAGAAAACAAGGCACTTCAGGTTGCATTCTAAAAATTGCTTTCACAACCTTCAAATCACCTTCATTTTCTATTGGGTGTGGAGCCTGATTATCTTGTTTATTTTGTATCACAATGTTGGGACCCTGTAACTTAATGGGGCGGCAACACCACCCGAAATTAAACACTGCCTGGGGGGTCCACAGGGGCAGTTGCAACTTTATGGAGCCCCCCCCTGGTGGGGGGTTTCGGGTGCAGTGCCCCCGAATCTAAAAACATATGTAAAATTGCCTTGTAAAAGTATAGTAATTTCTAGTTAATCTAGGCCATTCATTAGGCAGATGATCTGACGGTAGAAGTTATGTTTAGTTTAGGGTTTTTTGCCTTAGAAGGCAACCCCTCGCTTGTATGAGGGTATTGTATTGCGGCTGTGTATTTTATGTGTATTCTCAGAGTGAGAAACAGATAGGGAGACTGTGAGAGAGAACAGAGGATATTACAACGGATCTGCTGTAGGTTGTGTCTCTTCATTTTGCTGGATAATAGAAAGGAAGGATTGGCTGTTTGGGGTGGACGTAGCCCAAACTAGGTGAACCACGTATATCTGTGTCTCTTTGGTTTTATGTGTCCTGTGTGCTTGTGTTTTTCCACATATTTTATGTGTTTCATTGCTCTCTATAAGATATAATTTTCTAACAACTGGTATCAGAGCCGAAGGTCTATTTGGCTGATAAACTCGTAGGAAAGAAGGGTTCCTGGTTCGAGTGGGAGCAATGGCAGAAGACGGTAAGTTTAGGGTCGAGAAATTTAACGGCCAAAACTTTCCGCTATGGAAGATGCAGATGGAAGATTATCTGTATCAGAAATATCTGTACCTACCATTGAGCATAAAAAAAAGAAGCCGACGGCTATGACAGACGTAGAATGGGAGATTCTCGATAGAAAGGCACTCGGAACAGTACGGTTGTGCCTTGCGGCGTCGGTAGCCTTCAATATTTCGAAGGAAACAACAACAGAGGGTGTGATTAAGGCATTGGCGAAATTATATGAAAAACCCTCGGTCTCAAACAAGGTATTTCTCATGAAACGTTTATTTAATATGAAGATGTCGGAAGGTGGATTTGTTGCAGACCATTTAAATGATTTTAATACAATTACCAGTCAGTTAAGTTCTGTAGGGGTAAACTTTGATGATGAAGTTAGGGCTCTTTTATTTCTATGCTCATTACCAGAAAGTTGGAACGGTTTAGTTATGGCCATTGGTAGCTCTGTCTCTGGATCTAGTACTTTGAAGTTTGATGATGTTTTCGGTGCTATCCTTAGCGAGGAAATGCGACGGAAAAGCACCGGTGAGACATCGGGTAATGCTTTGAGTGCAAAGTCTAGGGGAAGAAAAATGGAAAGAGGAAAGAGCTCAGGATATCGCAGTAAATCAAGGAAAGACAGATTCAAGTTCAGATCGGGGATAGTGTGCTGGAAATGCAGAAAGAAAGGACACCTGAAGAAAGACTGTAGATATCGGAAGGGAAAAGAAGGAGACCCACAACAAGAAAACAATCATGAAGAAAATGTGACACGTGATGTGTTACAAGATGATTTGATTCTTTTTTTCGAAAATGTTACTAATTCTTGGGTTGTAGATTCAGAGGCCTCATTCCATGCCACACCTGATAAGAAATATTTTCATGACTATGTTCAAGGAGATTTTGGACAAGTCCGTTTGGGTGATGATAAACCTTGTAAAATTGTTGGAATGGGTAAAGTTCTTGTAAAACAATAGAATGGAAACCAATGGCTACTAAAGGAGGTAAGGCATGTTCCAGATCTGAAGAAAAATCTGATTTCAACAGGGCAGTTAGGCAGTGAAGGTTGTGTGACAAATTTCATAGATAAAACTTGGAAGGTCACCAAAGGAGCACTGGTAATAGCAAAAGGTGAAAAGGTTGGTACATTGTATTTATGCAATGGTATTTCTAACTCTGTTAATGCTTTAACTTCCAAAGGAGCAGATGCAGCATTATGGCATCATAGGCTCGGACACATGAGTGAGAAGGGGATGAAGATTATTCACTCAAGAAATTTGTTGCTGGGTTTGAAGAATGTTGATTTGGATTTCTGTGAGAATTGCATTTATGGAAAACAGAAGAGAGTCAGATTTATCAGATTTGGGAAAGAAAAGAAGAGCGAAAAATTAGAGCTTGTGCATATAGATGTATGGGGACCTGCTCAGGTATCATCTCTTGGTGGCTCTCGTTATTATGTTACTTTTATTGATGATGCAACTAGAAAAACTTGGATTTATTGTATTCAGAATAAATCTAATGTATTTGATACTTTCAAGAAATGGAAAGATTTGGTTGAGATTGAGACAGGAAAGAAGTTGAAGTGTCTCAGATCAGACAATGGAGGTGAATATTGCAGCAAAGAGTTTGATAGGTACTGTTCAGAGCATGGAATTCGTAGAGAGAAGACAGTTCCAAGAACACCACAAGAAAATGGTGTGTCGGAAAGGATGAACAGAACAATCATGGAGCGTGCAAGGTGCATGAGATTGCATGCGGGATTGCCTTTACAATTTTGGGCAGATGCTGTAGATACTGTTGTTTATCTAATAAACAGAGGGCCTTCAAGTTCTTTGGATGGTGGTATTCCAGAGGAAGCATGGACAGGTAAAAAGGTAAACTACTCTTTTTTAAATCCTTTTGGTTGTGAGGCCTTTGTCCATATTAATAAAGAAAATAGAACAAAGCTTGAGGCAAAATCAAAGAAATGTACCTTTTTTGGATATGGTGCTAATGATTTTGGTTATCGCTTATATGATTATGAAAATCACAAAATCATTAGGAGCAGAGATGTAATATTCAATGAAAAGGTCTTGTATAAGAATCAGTTGCAGGAAAAGAAACAAGAAAAAGAAAACAAAGAATACATAGTTCTTGATGAGATCACAGAAAAGGTAAAGGTGCCTGAAAATAATAATAATCAAGAGCCACAACAACATCAACCACCACAACAGCAACAGGCACCTCAAACACCTGAAAGTGGTGTTAGAAGATCTACCAGGATAAGTAGACCCCCTGAACGATACTCTCCTTCATTATATTATTTATTGTCGACTGATTCTGGTGAACCTGAATGTTATGAAGAAGCAATGCAGGTTGAAAGTAGGAAGAAGTGGGAGCTAGCCATGGAAGAAGAGATGGACTCCTTAATGCATAACTAGACTTGGGACTTAGTCAGGTTGCCTGCAGGTAAAACTACATTGCAGAATAAATGGGTTTACAGGCTGAAGGAAGAAGATGGAGGAAAAGAGAGGTACAAAGCCAGACTTGTGGTGAAGGGGTTTGCACAGAAGAAAGGTATTGATTTTGATGAAATATTTTCTCCTGTTGTTAAAATGAATTCAATCAGAACTATTTTAAGTCTTGTAGCAGCGGAAGATTTACATCTTGAAAAGTTAGATGTAAAGACATCATTTCTCCATGGAGATTTGGAGGAAGAGATATACATGCAGCAACCAGAAGGATATGAGGTAAAAGGGAAAGAAAAATTGGTGTGCAGGTTAAAGAAGAGCTTGTATGGCTTAAAACAGGCTCCAAGGCAGTGGTATCTAAAATTTGACAAGTTTATGTTTGAACAAGGTTATACTAGATGTCACTCTAATCATTGTGTTTATCTGAAAAAGCAAAATGATGGCAGCTATATTATATTGTTATTGTATGTAGATGACATGCTTGTTGCAGGGTCTAACATGCAGGAAATAAATGTGCTCAAAATAAAATTGGAAAATTCATTTGCAATGAAGGATTTGGGAGCTGCAAAACAAATCCTTGGTATGAGGATAACTAGAGACAGAAAAAATCGCAAATTAACACTGTCTCAGAATGAGTACATAGAAAAGGTGTTGAAAAGATTTAATATGCAGAATGCAAAACCAGTTAGTACACCTTTTGCTAGCCATTTTAAACTTAGTAAGGAGATGTGCCCAAAGACCCAAGAAGACATGGATTATATGTCTAAAGTTCCATATGCATCAGCAGTTGGAAGCTTAATGTATGCAATGGTTTGCACAAGGCCTGATATTGCACATGCAGTGGGAGTTGTAAGCAGGTACATGAATAATCCAGGAAAGGAACATTGGATGGCAGTAAAATGGATTCTCAGATATTTGAGAGGTACCACAAATCAAGCATTATGCTTTGGTGGTTCAAACATTGCTCTACAGGGATATGTTGATGCAAATATGGCAGGTGACAGAGATAACAGGAGGAGCACTACAGGATATGTATTTACTGTAGGTGGAACAACTGTTAGTTGGGTTTCAAAAATCCAAAGTGTTGTTGCACTTTCAACAACAGAAGCAGAATATGTTGTTGCTACAGAGGCTAATAAGGAAATGATATGGTTACAAAGCTTTATGGATGAACTGGGTAAGAAGCATGATATGGGCACGTTATACACTGATAGCCAAAGTGCCATTCATCTTGCAAAGAAATAAGCATTTCATTCTAGGACTAAACACATACAGCTCAAGTACTATTTCATATGGTCAGTATTGGAAGATGGACAGTTGAAGCTGGAAAAGATACACACTAGCCAGAATCTTGTAGATATGCTAACAAAAGTTGTAACCAGGGAGAAACTGAGAACGTGTTGAGTTTCAATTGGTCTTCAAGGATGACGATGAACATGAGAAACAACCAGGTCCAAAGAGGAGTCATTGTCTAGTAAATGAAGCAGTGGTGGAGTTTCTACAATCAGTCTCTAAGTGGGAGATTGTTGGGTGTGGAGCCTGATTATCTTGTTTATTTTGTATCATAGCGTTGGACCCCTTGTACCTTAATGGGGCGACAATGCCGCCCGAAATTAAACGCTGCCTAGGAGGTCCAGGGGAGGGGCGGGTGCAGCGCCCCCGAAGCTAAAAACAAATGTAAAATTGCCTTGTAAAAGTATAGTAATTTGTAGTCAATCTGGGGCGTTCATTAGGTAGATGATCTGATGATAGAAGTTATGTTTAGTTTAGGGTTTTTTTCCCTAGAAGGAAACCCCTCGCTTATATGAGGGTATTGTATTGCGGCTGTGTATTGTATGTGTATTCTCAGAGCGAGAAACAGATAGGGAGACTGTGAGAGAGAACATAGGATATTACAACAGATCTGCTGTAGGTTGTGTCTCTTCATTTTGTTGGATAATAGAAAGGAAGGACTGGTTGTTCGGGGTGGACATAGCCCAAACTGGGTGAACCATGTATATCTGTGTCTCTCTGGTTTTATGTGTTCTGTGTGCTTGTGTTTTTTCTGCATATTTTATGTGTTTCATTACTCTCTATAATATATAATTTTCTAACATTTTCAGTATCCTTTTATTGCAAGCACAAGATCTTGTTAAAACATCAACATAGCAGAACTCATTGATGCACCTGGTCCACCCATGTTTCACGGTATCAACTGATCAATGCATTTCACAATTGTCCTTCATTCATGTACGTTTTTTTATGTCACAATGGAAAAATTTGTATGATTACTAAAGTAGACAAATTGACCACAACCATGTCTATATGCAGATCAACACGCACAAAGAGAAAGTTTATAACTGGAAGTTAAACCCCACTGAAACAATATAACTTGTCGAAATTGAATTCCTTTGATCTCGCATTTTACCATATTGTAGCACTGGTGTTAGGTATTCATGTTAGGTCTTCTACTATGCTTTATTGACAAAAAAGTAGCTAGTAAGTGTGGTCATATGTGAAATAATAATAATATAATCCACTCTATGTATAAATAGGATCCACCTAAGTAAGTACCTTTGACCAACTATTTTTTTTTAGGTCCCTATATTACTAGTTTAGTCCCTTATTTTTATTAGTGTAGCCCCCTTATTGTTACTGTTGTACCCCTGTAACCCCAATATTGTTATTATTGTGCCCTTATTTTGTTAATGTTAGGTCGGCTTGGATTATATTGTGGGCCCATGGACTCCTATATATAAAATGAGGTTCTGGTCATTTGTATCATCCAAGAATTGTTCATTTATGTAATGTATTGGAGGTTTCCCCCTCGAAGTGAATAATTTCTAAGGCGTTGATCTCTCTTTTTTTTTTCTATTTTTGGAGCTGGTTTCCTAACATTTGGTATCAGAACTTTGGATTCTAGGGTTTCGCTGCTCCAAACAGGTCATCGTGGCATTTTCACTATAACTTTTTTTTCTACGAAGGTTCAGAAGCTAAAAATTTTAGAGTGCGAAGCCGAAATCCTGAGGAACATTATCGCAAAATTTCAGAGCTTGGTTCACAATATTTTCAGAGGCATGATATGAATTTAACCTAAGCATGTCATTGCAGAATTTTCGCCATAAATATTTTTCTACGAGATTTCAGAAACTGAAATTTTCATAGAGCGAAGCCCAAATCCTGAAGAACCTCCTGTAAAAATTTCAGATATTGGTTCATAATATTTGTGGAGACATGCTCTGTGGAAGTTAGGATTTTTTTAGGCTCCCGAATTTCAGCTAAAAGAGGTGACCGTGGGAAAATCATAACTCTCTCTCTGAGCGTCGGATTGAGATTCTGTAAAAAATGGCCGCAAGTACACAAACTGGAGTTTCCTTTCTATAAATTTGAAAGCTGAAGGAGGAAACAGTGACACTTGGCAAGTCATACAAGTTCGCTCTACTAAACCAATTCATAATTAGGTCATTATGGGAGATTGGAAATAAGTTTGCCTTGAAGAGTCGAAATCAGGTCAGACCTATGACATTCGAAAGAGGATTCATAGGGCTATTTTAGAGCCAAATTTGCAATATTGAAGATCCGAAATCACAGAGATAATTCAGTTTCAATATCGAGATCCTCAAAAGTAAGAAAAAGGTGTGTATTTTTTTTCGAATTACATAAGTCTCATTTGCAAAAAATTAGTTTGAATTTATTCCAAGGGCATATTGAAGAATAGATATCAGTATTGGGTTCTAAAATGCCCCCCTAAAAAGAATTCAACACCCATTAAGCCTTCAAAAGGCTCTACTATGACTCATGAAGACGAAGAAATGCAACATGATATGTCAAAATTACAAGAGCAAGTGCACCTTGTTGAGATTCAACAAGATGATGATCTTAGTGAAAATTAAGCATCTTCACTAAGTGGGGCCCGCAGGCTATTTTTAGGTGTATGTCTATTTTTAGACATGGTGAGCATATTCTATAAGTTGCAGGATGCCATTTGTAGATGGTTGGTCAAATATGAAAAATAGATGAAATTCTATCTTTAGAATATTGGGCGAAGTCTATTTATAGATCGTCAATCTAAAAATAGGTGCATGTCGATTATTATTAGCCCTTAATAATAATCTGACAATTATCAACTTATTCTCTTGGAGCACTTTATTTCATTGAACAGATTTGGGAAATCAGTGGGCTGAAGGAATTACACAATTCCTAGGGTTATTGGTGGCTCATGCATGGAGGACTCAGTTAGAACTGAAGTGGCAAATTTATGACAGAGTTGGAAGAGTAGTTATAGGAGTTGTTATTTAGTTTAACTCAGTTAATGGAGTTAAACTCAGTTGAGCTAGTTGTATCTCGTCTAACTGAAAATACACTAGTGAGAGTTAAGTGAATTAACTAGCTAATTAATTCACAACTAATAACTCACTAAAAATTGAACAAATACAATAGTTAACTACAGTGCATGTCAGTTCCAGTGGAGATCCAGTGGAGAGATAGGTGAAAGGGTGAGATGGACTATCCATTGTGACTATAGTGATGCATTCAGTTCATATGACACACATTGGAGTTTCCAATGAGGATTGCGTAGTCAAGGCAAGGCTAATTTGAATTCATTCAGGGGTCTTCCTTAGCAGGGATTGCGCAATGGAGGCAGGCTGTCAGGAGGCAAGAAATTGGTGCATGGAGATGCAAATTTATGCATGACAGTGTGTAATGATTGTTGATTGTACTGAGATATTGATGCATTAAGATTTGTATGAGATTATTACATGCTTCCATTGATATACATAATATATGATAGCTAGGGTTTTTAGCTTTAAGCTTTGCCGTTAAAAAATTGTGATATGTGCGATTGAATTTATTCACATGTGGTTGCAATTGAGTTTTAAATTTCCGCAAGTTTAACAGTGGAAGGATTCTGCATTTAGCAAGAAGATAAATATTGTTATATCAGAAGGCTCCGATAATACATCAGTATTAATAAATTTCTACATGGTATCGGAGCAGATTTGATCACTGGAGATTACAATTGTGAATAAGTGCTGATTTTTGTGCTGGTGGACAATTTGAATTTGCTGTAGAAATTTCTTGGGGCGGCAATTGAGTATTCATTGAAATGTCTTTCAATGGGTTGCGATTGGAGTATGTCCTTGAGGGTAGCTCGAATTACATAGCGTGGAAGGATAGGATGGAGGCGGTGCTTGAAGATAATGGACTAAAGGAGTTCATCGATAGCGATGTTCCTAAGCCTGCTTCTAGCAATGCTACAGGACTTGACGCATGGAAAAAGAAGGTAGCAAAGACAATAAGAATTCTGTTGGAAGTTGTGAAGGACCATATTGTGTCAAGAATTCATGGGAAAGCCACTCCATTTGCAATGTGGAAGGCTTTGACTGATCTTTTCCAAAGCAGCAGCGACTAGAGGAATTTGGCGCTGAAAGATAAGCTAAGAAAAATAAAAATGGAGAAGGGCGACAGTATTCCCAAATATCTCATGAAGTTTGTCCCTTTTAGGGATGAACTGGGAAGTGTGGGGATTACAGTTGATGATGATGACTTGGTGAGCTTGGCTCTCCTTGGGTTTCTAAGAGTTGGCATAGCTACGAAGACTCTATCAATGGACGGAAGAAGCTGCAGGGTTGGGAGTGACTTTGGCCGGATCTTGTGCAGGAGGAGATAAGGCGAAGTACCAGGGATGGATGTTCATCGAAGAATGATGATGAAGAGAATTTCTCTTTGGCTGCCAAAGAAAGGAAAGGGAAGGGGAAGAAATCCCATCCAAAATCTGAGGATAAAGGCAAGAAGTTGGATTTGTCCAAAGTGAAGTGTTTTCACTGTCACGAACATGGGCATCTCATCACCAACTGCCCACAGAAAAAGAAGAACAAGAAGGCTACTAGAGCTGCAGCTAGAAAGGCCTTAGCCTCAGAATTTGAACTTGATTTCTCTTTAATCGCATGTTTGGTTTCAAGCTGAATGGGATTGGTGTGGTATCTTGATAGTGGTGTGTCTTTCCATATGACGGGAGACAATGAGTTGTTTAGTGACTTGGAGGAGAAGGATCTCCAAATGCATATAGAGATGAGCGACGATGGTAGATACAGTGTGACTGACATAGGGAACATTACATTTGAGAGGGAGTTAGGTAAACCATTTATGTTGAAAGATGTTATGCATGTTCCAGGTCTGAAGAAGAACTTGGTCTCGGTCGCAATGTTGGAAGACAAATGTTATGATGTTGTTTTCAGTGAGGGAAAAGCTTTCCTTCGACATAAAGCAACAGGTCAAACCAAGAGGATAGGGATTCGAGTTAAGAATCTCTACAAGCTGGAGGTAGATGGCTGCGCTGCAATGATGGGCAAAGCAGAAGAAGTGAGTCGGGATGAGGGCGAATTATGGCAAAATAGATTGGGCCATCTTCACCATGGCACCTTTAATATTTTGCAGAATATTTCTACTGGACTTCCCAAGGGTACTCTTGCATAGTGAGATCAGTGCAAGGGATGTACTATGGGTAAGTTTGTGAAGACCACCTTTCATGAGAAGGAGAACCGTGCTTCGGTGATCCTGGAGAGAATTCACACAGACGTGTGTGGACCTTTTTTGGTTGCTTCAACAGAGAAAAACAGGTATTATGTTATATTTGTTGATGACTATTCTCGTAGATGTTAGATCTTCTTCATGCAGAAGAAGAGCGAAACATTCTCAAAGTTCAGTGAGTTTAAAGCATTGGTGGAGAAGGATTCGGGGAAGCAAGTGAAGGCTCTACAGAGCGATAATGGTGGTGAATATATCTCAAATGAATTCAAAGACTTTTGTTGAATAGAAGGAATTCGAAGAGAACTCAAAGTGCCTCATAACCCACAACAGAATGGGGTTGCGGAGAGGAAGAACAAAACGATCATGGGTGTTGCATGACCAAGGCCTACCAATGCACTTGTGGGCAGAAGTATGCAACACTGCGATTTATGTGCAAAACCGTTGTCCTCATAGAGTACTTGTCATGAGTACACCTGAAGAAGCTTTTACTGGTAAGAAGCCTGATATTTCTCATTTGAATATTTTTGGCTCATCTGTTTACATTCATGTGACAAAGATGCCAAGAAGAAGTTCGAGTCGACTGTAGAAGTTGGGATATATGTGGGGTACATAGAAAAACCTCATAATTATCGTGTGTATTTTCCAAACAATCTAATGACTGTGGTGCGATGGGATATAAAATTAAATGAGGTGAAATCCATGAAGTTGTTGCTTGAGAGGGAGCTACACTTGCATGGAGAGGGGGAACTTCTTGTCCCCAAAGATGAGCCTCTAGATGTGGATCAGCCACAGGAGGAGATTCATGGAGTGGAGGAGTCCACTCATGCAGAACCAAACATCAGAACAGGCAGAAAGCATACCACAGAAGCTGAGAGATTGAAGCTTGATGTGGCACATAATATAGGAGTCCCTACATCACAACGCAGACAGAGACAGTCACCTGACTGATTTACTGGATACATGGCTCTTATGAGGAAGTGTGTCATGACAGAGCCATCTTCTTTTGAAGAAGCAGCGCAGGAGCCCACATGATGAGATGCCATGGTGGAGGAGTATGACTCCATTTTCAGAAATAGTGCTTGGGAGATTTTTCTAAGACCGGTGGGTAAATCAATGATAGATTCGAAATGGATCTACATGGTAAAGCAAGTTGCTGATGGGAGCGTCGAGAAGTATAAGGCAATTTTTGTTGCCCGATGCTTCTCACAGATCGAGGGGATTGATTATGAAGAAACATTTGCACCTGTCGCATAGTATTCTTCCATAAGAACTATCCTTGCTCGCTCAACGCAGATGAGTTGGCACATTCATCAGATGGATGTGAAGACTACATTCCTTAATGGGATCATTGAGGAAGAGGTGTACATTGAGCAACCTGAAGGATTTGAGATCTTCAGCAGTGAGTCGCATGTGTGCAGACTCAAAAGAGCACTGTATGGGCTAAAGAAGCACCACGTGCTTGGTACACATGGATCAACAAATATTTCACTGGACTTGGCTTCACCAAGAGTGAGGCGGATGCAAAAATGTACCAAATTGTGGTGGAGAGTAAGCTTTTAATCATTGTTATTTATGTTGATGATTTAATACTAATGGGTGATGAGTAGTTGATACACTCATGCAAGGCAGATCTTGCAAAGGAGTTCAAGATGAAGGATTTGGGCCTCCTTCATTATTTCCCTGGATTGGAAATATGGTAGTGAGAAGGTGAAATGTTTGTGTCTCAAGGCAAGTTGCTCGGGAGATACTTGGTAAGTTTCACATGGAGGACTGCAAGCCCATGGATACTCCTCTTCCAGGAAATTGGAGGAAAGAGGGTGCTACATCGGCAGAGGTAGTGGATGCCAGTGTTTATCGACAGTTGGTGGGTTCGCTCATGTATTTAGTTAATACAATACCAGACATATGCTATGCGGTGAACCAACTTTCTCAAGCGATGGTTAAGCCTACCAAGCTCTTTTGGAAGGCAGGTAAGCATGTCATGAGGTATCTTAGGGGCACATATGAGTATGGATTATGGTACAGACAGACGGATGAGGTGAAGTTGCATGGCTTCACGGATGCAGATTGGGTAGGCAGCCTAACGGACAGAAAGAGCACATCAGGAGGGGTTTTCAGTATCAGATCTACAGCAGTTTCTTAGTACAACAGGAAACAAAGATCCGTGGCACTCAGTTCAGCGGAAGCATAATACATGGCAGCAAGTCAAGCTGCATGTGAGGCTATCTGGATGAGGAAGATCCTGGTCGGTTTGTTCGGTTCACATTTAGATCCTACAGTGATATATTGTGATAATCAGAGTTGCATTAAACTCTCGGTTAATCTTGTGTTTCATGATAGATCTAAACATATTGATATCTAGTATCATCATATCAGAGATTGTGTACAACGGAAGATCATGTTGCTTCAGTACATTCCTACGGAAGATCAGGATGCAGATATTGTGACGAAGGTGCTCGGCAGAAGCAAATTCGAATACCATAGAGGCAAGATCGGGGTGAAGAATAATCCCTATCTTATTGAGAGGGAGTGTTGAGATTCAACAAGATGGTGAGCTTAGTGAAAATTAAGCACCTTCACTATGTGGGGCCCATAGGCTATTTTTAGGTGTATGTCTATTTTTAGACATGGTGAGCATATTCTATAAGTTGCAGGATTCTATTTGTAGATGGTTGGTAAAATGTGAAAAATAGATGAAACGCTCTTTTTATAATATTGGGTGAAGTCTATTTATAAATCGTTAATCTAAAAATAGGTGCATGTCGATTATTATTAGCCCTTGGTAATAATCCGATAATAAATATCAACTTATTCTCTTGGAGAACTTTATTTCAGTGAACAAATTTGGCAAATCAGTGGGTTGAATGAATTACACAATTCCTAGGGTTATTGGTGGCTCATGCATGGAGGACTCAGTTAGAATTGAAGTGGAAAAGTTATGACAGAGTTGGAAGAGTAGTTACGGGAGTTGTTATTTAGTTTAACTCAGTTAATGGAGTTAAACTCAGTTGAGCTAGTTGTATCTAGTCTAACTAAAATATACACTAGTGAGAGTTAATTGAATTAATTAGTTAATTAATTCACAACTAATAACTCACTAACAACTGAACAAAGACAATAGTTAACTACAGTGCATGTCAGTTCTTGTGGAGACCCAGTGGAGAGATAGGTGAAAGGGTGAGATGGAATATCCGTTGTGACTATAGTGATGCATTCAATGCATCTGACACACATTGGAGTTTCCAATGAGGATTGCGCAGTCAAGGCAAGGCCAATTCGAATTCATTCAGGGGTCTTCTTCAACAGGGATTGCGCAGTGGAGGCAGGCTGTCAAGAGGCAAGAAATTGGTGCATGGAGATGCAAATTTCTGCATGACAGTGTGTAATGATTGTTGATTGTACTGAGAGCCTGATGCACTAAGCTTTGTATGAGATTATTACATGATTCCAGTGATATACATAATATATGTAGTTGGGGTTTTTAGCTTTAAGCTTTCGAGTTAAACAACTGTGTTATGTGCGATTGAATTTATTCACATGTGTTTGCAATTGAGTTTTAAATTTCCGCAAGTTTAACAATGGAAGGATTATGTATTTAGCAAGAAGATAAATATTGTTAGATCAGGAGGATCCAGTAAAACATCAGTATTAATAAATTTCTACATGATGTTTTACCGGATCCTCCTGATCTAACAATATTTATCTTCTTGCTAAATACAGAATCCTTCCACTGTCAAACTTGCGGAAATTTAAAACTCAATTGAAAACACATGTGAATAAATTCAATCGCACATAACATAGTTGTTTAACAGGAATGCTTAAATCTAAAAACCCCAACTATCATATATTATGTATATCAATGGAATCATGTAATAATGTCATACAAAGCTTAGTACATCAAGTTCTCAGTACAATATAGATTCATTACACCCTGTCATGCAGAAATTTGCATCTCCATGCACCAATTACTTGCCTCCTGATAGCCTGCCTCCACTGTGCAATACCTCTGAAGAAGACCGTTGAATGAATTCGAATTTTCCTTGCCTTGACTGCGCAATCCTCATTGGCAACTCCAATGTGTGTCAGATGCATTGAATTCATCACTATAGTCACAATGGATAGTCCATCTCACCCTTTCACCTATCTCTCCACTAGGTCTCCACTGGAACTGACATGCACTGTAGTTAATTGTTGTATTTGTTCAGTTGTTAGTGAGTTATTAGTTGTGAATTAATTAACTAGTTAATTCACTAAACTCTCACTAGTGTATCTTTCAATTAGACTAGATGCAACTAGCTCAACTGAGTTTAACTCCATTAATTGAGTTAAACTAAATAACAACTCTTGTATCTACTCTTCCAACTCCGTCATAACTTTGCCACTTCAGTTCTAACTGAGTCCTCCATTCATGAGCCACCAATAACCCTAGGAATTGTGTAATTCCTTCAGCCCAATGATTTGCCAAATCTGTTCACTGAAATAAAGTGCTCCAAGAGAATAAATTGATGTTTATTGTCGGATTATTATTAAGGGCTAATAATAATTGACATGCATCTATTTTTAGATTAACGATCTATAAATAGACTTTTCCCAATATTATAAAACCATAATTTCATATATTTTTCCAACTTGATCAACCATCTACAAATAGCATCTCGCAACTTCTAGAATATGCTCACCTTGTCTAAAAATAGGAATACACCTAAAAATAGCCTACGGGCCCCACTTAGTGAAGGTGCTTAATTTTCACTAAGCTCATCATCTTGTTGAATCTCAACACTTCCTCTCAACAAGATAGGGATTATCCTTCACCCCGATCCTGCCTCTATGGTATTCGAATTTGCTCCTGCCGAGCGCCTTCGTCAGAATATCTGCATCCTGATCTTCCGTAGGAATGTACTGAAGCAACATGATCTTCCACTGCACACAATATCTGATATTTTGATGCCAGATATTAATATGTTTTGATCTATCATGAAACATAGGATTAACCGAGAGTTTAATGCAACTCTAATTATCACAATGTATCATTGTAGGATCTAAATGTGAACTGAACGAACCGACCAAGATCTTCCTCATCCAGATAGCCTCGCATGCAGCTTGACTTGCTGCCATTTATTCTGCTTTCACTGAAATGAGTGCCACAGATCTTTGTTTCTTTCTGTACCAAGAAACTATTGTAGATCAGATACTAAAAACCCCTCCTGATGTGCTCTTTATGTCCGTTGGGCTGCCTACCCAATCTGCATCCGCGAAGCCATGCAACTTCACCTCATTCGTTTGTCTATACCATAAGCCATACATAGACGTGCCCCTGAGATACCTCAAGACATGCTCGCCTGCCTTCCAAAAGAGCTTGGTAGGCTTAACCATCGCTTGAGAAAGTTGGTTCACCGCATAGCATATGTCCGGTCTTGTATTAACTAAATACATGAGCGAACCCACCAACTGTCGATAAAAAATGGCATCCACTACCTCTGCCGATGTAGCATCCTCTTTCCTCCAATTTCCTGGAAGAGGAGTATCAATGGGCTTGCATTCCTCCATGTGAAACTTACCAAGTACCTCCTGAGCATACTTGCCTTGAGACACAAACAGTTCACCTTCTCGCAGCCATATTTCCAATCCAAGGAAATAATGAAGGAGGACAAAATCCTGTAGCAACTTGAATAACTGATATATTATTCACTGAGATTCTCCTGATCACACACTATTTTAACTTCATGCACAATACAAAATCTCTTCTACCATTGATCATTAATTGCGGAAATAAAAACAATTGCATGCGCACATTAAAACCATAAACAATCACACATATGAACACAATATTTCATGGGAAAGCTTAAAGCTGAAAACCCCCAACTATCTGTATATTATATGTCATAGAGATCATGTAACAATCATCATACAAAGCTCCTCACAAGCTCTTAGTTCAATCTCCAATTGCTACACACTAATCAAGCTAGATCTACCAAAACACATGCTCCAATCTCTGCCACCTGATAGCCTGCCTCTACTGCACAATCAATGTTGAAGAATGGCTCATAAATAAATTCGAACCACCTAGCTTGTAATGTGCAATCCTCATTGGCATCTCCAATCAGTGGTTGTTGCAAATCATGCAACATTATAGTCACAACTGATAGTCACACTGCTCTTTCACCTATCTCTTCACTGGTCTCCACTGAAACTGTCCATGCACTGAAGTTAAATGATGCATTCTTTAGTTGATTAATGAGTTTATAATTAGTGAATTAATTAATAATTAATTCACACCACTCTCACTAGTGTATCAATCAGTTAGACTAGATACAACTAGCTCAACTATGTTTAGCTTAGTTAAATTGAACACAACTCCATTAACTTCCTCAATCAACTCCACCAAACTCTCTCACATGAGTTATAACTGAAGTATCCATGCAATAGCTCCACTTAACCCTTAGGAATAGCGTAATTCCTTCTGTCAGCTCCTGTGCCACATCTGTGCACTTAACTGAAGTGCTCCAAGAGAATAAGATAATGTTTATAGTCCAAATATTATTAAGAGCTAAGAATATTCGACATATCTATTTTTAGACTGGCAATCTAAAAATAGATTCCGCCTAATATGTCTAAAAATAGAAGTCCATCTATTTTTCCAACTTGACCAACCATCCCAAAATACCATCCTGCAACTCATAGAATATGATCCATATGTCTAAAAATAGACTTTGCACCAAAAATAGCCTGCGGACCCACTTAGTGAAGGTGACTTATTTCCACTAAATTCATCATCTTGTTGCAATCTCAACACTCCCTCTCAACAAGATAAGGATTATCTGCCACCCCTATCCTACCTCTGTGGTATTCGAATTTTCTCCTGGTGAGCGCCTTCGTTAAGATATCAGCATCCTAATCCTCCGTGGGAATGTATGAAAGTAACATGAACTTCTGTTGCACACAATCTCTGATATGATGATACCGGATGTCAATGTGTTTAGATCTATCATGAAATACTGGATTAACCGAGAGTTTGATGCAACTATGATTATCACAATATATCACAGTAGGATCTAAGTGTGAACCAAATAACCCTACCAGGATCTTCCTCATCCATATAGCCTCGCATGCAGCCAAACTCGTTGCCATATACTCGGCCTCTAATGAACTGAGTACCACGGATCTCTGCTTCCTGCTGTACCAAGAAACTGCTGTCGACCCGATACTGAAAATCCCTCCAGATGTGCTCTTTCTGTCCGTTGGGCTCCCTGCCCAATCTGCATTCATGAAGCCACATAGCTTCACCTCATCCGACTGTATGTACCATAATCCATATCCAGATGTGCCTCTGAGATCTCTCAATACATGCTTGCCTACCTTCCAAAAGAGCTTGGTAGGCTTAACCAT
This sequence comes from Pinus albicaulis, assembly GCA_034641835.2. NCBI lineage: Eukaryota > Viridiplantae > Streptophyta > Pinopsida > Pinales > Pinaceae > Pinus > Pinus albicaulis. The sequence continues at coordinate 1,116,669,271 of CM076572.1, forward strand.
AACTTGTGAAAGTTGGTTAACAACATAGCATATGTCGGGTCGTGTACTGACCAGATACATAAGCGACCCCACCAATTGTCGATAAATAGTAGCATCCACTACCTCTGCCGAAGTAGCATCCTCCTTCCTCCAACCACCAGGAAGAGGAGTATCAACAGGCTTGCAGCCATGCATGTTGAACTTCTTCAGTGTCTCCCGGGCATAATTGCCTTGAGAAACAAACAGTCCATCACTGCGCTGCCAAATTTTCAATCCCAGGAAATAATGAAGGAGGCCCAAGTCCTTCATCTCAAACTCCTTTGCAAGATCAACCTTGCATGAGTGTATCAACAGTTCATCACCTGTCAAAATCAAATCATCTACATAAAGTACAATGATCAACAACTTACCCTCCACCACAATCTGGTATAGGTTCGGATCCCCCTCACTCTTGGAGAATCCAAGTCCAGTGAAATAACTGTCTATCCGTGTGTACCAAGCACGAGGTGCTTGTTTCCACCCATACAACGCTCTTTTGAGCCTGCACACATGCAACTCACTGCTGAAGATCTCGAAACCTTCGGGTTGCTCTATGTACACCTCCTCCTCAATCACCCCGTTGAGGAACGCAGTCTTCACATCCATCTGATGAACGTGCCACCCCATCTGCGCTGAGAGAGCAAGAATCGTCCGTATGGAAGAATACCTTGCGACAGGTGCAAAGGTTTCCTCATAATCGATTCCCTCAATCTGTGAGAAGCCTCGGGCAACAAATCTTGCCTTGTACTTCTCCACACTCCCGTCAGCTGCTTGCTTCACTTTGTAGATCCATCTCGAACCCACCACTAATTTCCCTTCCGGCCTTGGGACAATCTCCCATTCACTGTTTCTAACAATTGAATCATACTCTTCCACCATGGCATCTACCCATGCGGGATCCTCCACAACTTCCTCGAAAGAGGATGGCTCTGTCACGATACACTTTCTCATATGAGCCATGTATCCAGTATACCGGTCAGGTGACTGTCTCTGTCTGCGCTGTGATGTAGTTGCTCCTACAATCCTCTCCGCATCTTGAGCCAGTCGCTAAGCTTCTGTAGTGCGCTTCCGCCCTCTGATGGTTGGCGCTGCATGAGTGGTCTCTTCCACTCCATGAACCTCCTCTTGTGGTTGATCCACATCCTGAGGCTCATCCTCAGGAACTAATAGCTCCTCATTTGCATGCAAGTGTGGCTCCCTCTCAAGCGAACACTTCATGGCTTTCTCCTCATGAAATTTGATATCCCATCGCACAACAGTCTTGCGACTGTCTAGCAAATACACATGATAGTTTTGGGGTGTATCAGTGTACCCCAAAAATATCCCACCCTCTGCAGTCGGCTCCAGCTTCTTCTTGGCATCCTTCGTCACATGAATGTAAACAGGTGAACCAAAAATCCTCAAATGGGAAATATCAGGCTTCTTACAAGAAAACGCTTCCTCGGGTGTACTGATGCCAAGTATCCTGTGAGGACAACGATTTTGAACATAAACCGCAGTATCGCATGCCTCAGCCCACAAGTGTATGGGAAGGCCCTGATCATGCAACATCGCCCATGCAGCACCCACAATCGTTCTATTATTTCGCTTTGCAACCCCATTCTGCTATGGGTTAAGAGGTGCTATGAGCTCTCTTTGAATTCCTTCTGCGCTGCAAAAGTCCTTGAACTCGCCATAGATGAATTCACCACCATTGTCACTCCTAAGAGCCTTCACCTGCTTCCCTGATTCTTTCTCAACCAGTGCCTTGAACTCACAGAACTTTGAGTATGTCTCACTCTTCTTCTGCATGAAGAAGATCTAGCACTTACGAGAAAAATCATCAACAAATATCACATAGTACATGTGCTTTGCTGTCGAAGCTACTGAGAAAGGTCCACACACGTCTGTGTGAATTCTCTCAAGGATCGTTGTGGCACGACTATCCTTCTCGTGAAAGGTGGCTTTCACAAATTTTCCCAAGGTACATCCCTTGCACTGATCTGACTGCGCAAGAGTACCCTTAGGAAGCCCAGTAGAAATCTGCTGCAGTATCTTCAAAGCTCCATGGTGAAGGTGGCCCAATCTCCGATGCCACAACTCGCCATCATCCCGGCTCACCACTCCTTCTGCCTTGCTTGCCATTGCTATGCAGCCGTCTACCTGCAATTGATAAAGGTTCTTAACTCGAACCCCTATCCTCCGGGTCTCACCAGTTGCCTTACTGCGCAGGAAAGCCTTTCCCTCGCTAAAGACAACATCATATCCCTTGTCTTCTAACATCGCCACAGAGATAAGATTCTTCTTCAATCTTGGAACATGCATCACTTCCTTCAATACAAAGGGTTTACTAGACTCCCTCTCAAAGGAAATGGTACCGATACCGGTCACACTGTATCTACCATCATCGCCCATCTCGATGTGCACTCCAAGATATTTCTCATCCAGATTAGTAAACAAATCTTTGTCTCTGGTCATATGAAAAGATGCACCACTGTCAAGAAACCACACTGAACCCATCACACTTGAGACAAAGCATGCGATCAGCGAAAAATCCAGCTCAAACTGTGAGGCTAAGGCCTCTCCAACTGCAGATCCAGCAGCCTACTTATTTTTCTTCTTCTATGGACAATTAGTGGTGTAATGTCCGTGTTTGTGACAGTGAAAGCACTTCACCTTGGACATGTCCTACTTCTTGCCTTTCACACCGGATTGAGAAGAATTCTTCTTGCTCTTCCCCTTCCTTTCTTTGGCAGCCAAATTGAAATTTTCTTCATTTGAGTTCTTTGATGAAGATCCGTCCCTAGTACTTTGCCTTATCTCCTCTTGCACAAGATCCGACCAAAGTCGCTCCCATCCTGGCAATTTCTCCTGACCATTGACAGAGTCCTGATAGGAATGCCAACTCTTCCAAAGACCAAGGAGAGCCAAGCTCACCAATTCCTCGTCATCTACAGTCACCCCCACACTTCCTAGCTCATCCCTGCATTGGATGAACTTCGTGAGGTACTTGGGCATACTATCGCCTTTCTCCATTTTTATTTTTCTGAGTTTATCCCTGAGCACCAACTTCCTCTGGTCGCTCTTGCTTTGAAATAAATCTGTCAAAGCTTTCCACATCAAGAATGGAGAAGCTTTACCATGAAGGCTGGACACTATGTGATCCTTCACACCTTCCAACAGAATCCTTCGACACTTTGCTGTCTTCTTTTGCCATGCGTCAAGTAAGGTAGCATCACTAGAAGTAGGTTTTGAAATTTCTACATCTATGAACTCCTTCAACCCATTTTCATCTAGCACTGCCTCCATCCTATCCTTCCATGCAATATAATTAGAGCTGCCGTCAAGGGCATACTCCAATCTCAATCCGTTGAAAGACATCTCAACTTCGACACCAAGAAAACACTACTACAAATTCGAATTCCACCAGCTCAAAACTCAACCGCTTCAATGTTCTTGCAATTGCTCCAATGATAAATATTCCTTTGATACCATATAGAAATTTGAATAAATGATATATTATTCACCGAGATTCTCCTGATCAAACACTATTTTAACTTCATGCACAACACAGAATCTCTTCCACCATTGATCATTAATTGCGGAAATAAAAACAATCGCATGCGCACATTAAAACCATAAACAATCACACATATGAACACAATATTTCATGGGAAATATTAAAGCTGAAAACGCCCAACTATCTGTATATTATATGTCATAGAGATCACGTAACAATCATCATACAAAGCTCCTCACAAGCTCTTAGTCCAATCTCCAATTGCTACACACTAATCAAGCTAGATCTAGCAAAACACATGCTCCAATCTCTGCCACCTGATAGCCTGCCTCTACTGCGCAATCAATCTTGAAGAATGGCTCATAAATAAATTCAAACCACCTAGATTGTACTGTGAAATCCTCATTGGCATCTCCAATCACCGGTTGTTGCAAATCATGCAACAGTATAGTCGCAACTGATAGTCACACTGCTCTTTCACCTATCTCTTCAGTCTCCACTAAAAATGTCCATGCACTGAAGTTAACTGATGTATTATTTAGTTGATTAATGAGTTTATAATTAGTGAATTAATTAATAATTAATTCACACCACCACTCTCACTAGTGTATCAATCAGTTAGACTAGATACAACTAGCTCAACTATGTTTAGCTTAGTGAAATTAAACACAACTGCATTAACTTCATCAATCAACTCCATCAAACTCTCTCACATGAGTTCTGACTGAAGTATCCATGAAATAGCTCCACTTAACCCTTAGGAATAGCGTAATTCCTTCTGTCAGCTCCTGTGCCACATCTGTGGACTTAACTGAAGTGCTCCAAAAGAATAAGATAATGTTTATAGTCCAAATATTATTAAGAGCTAATAATATTCGATATATCTATTTTTAGACTGGAAATCTAAAAATATATTCCGCCCAATATGTCTAAAAATAGAAGTCCATCTATTTTTCCAACTTGACCAACCATCCACAAATAACATTCTGCAACCCATAGAATATGATCAATATGTCTAAAAATAGACATAGTCTAAAAATAGACTTTGCGCCAAAAATAGCCTGCAGGCCCACTTAGTGAAGGCGAATTCTATCCACTAAGCTCATCATCTTGTTGCAATCTCAAAACTCCCTCTCAACAAGATAAGGATTATCTGCCACCCCTATCCTGCCTCTGTGGTATTCGAATTTTCTCCTGGTGAGCGCCTTCGTCAAGATATCAGCATCCTGATCCTTCGTGGGAATGTATGAAAGTAACATGATCTTCCGGTGCACACAATATCTGATATGATGATGCGGATGTACGTGTGTTTGAATCTATCATGAAATGTTTGGATTAACGGTTGATGCAAAGCTACGATTATCACAATATATCACAGTAGGATCTAAGTGTGAGCGAAACAACACGACCAGGATCTTCCTCATCCATATAGCCTACTTTCTGACCAAACTCGCTGCCATATACTCGGCCCTCTGCTGAGCCCAGGTGCGAACGAGATCTCTACTTCATAACGCCAACAGAGAGCTTGTGTCGACCCGATACGAAATCCAGATGTGCTCTTTCGTCCGTTGGGCTCCCTACCTAATTTGCATCCATGAAGCCACATAGCTTCACCTCATTCGACTATCACATGCCATAATCCATATCCCCTCGCATTGCCTATGAGATATCTCAATACATGCTTGCACTTCCCCGAAAAGAGCTTGGTAGGCTTAACCGTAGCTTGTGAAAGGCTGGTTAACAACATAGCATATGTCGGGTCGTGTATTGACCAGATACATAAGCGACCCCACCAACTGTCGATAAACAGTGGCATCCACTACCTCTGCCGAAGTAGCATCCTCCTTCCTCCATCCACCAGGAAGAGGAGTATCAACAGGCTTACAGCCATGCATGTTGAACTTCTCCAATATCTCCCAGGAATACTTGCCTTGAGAAACAAACAGTCCATCACTGCGCTGCCAAATTTACAATCCCAGGAAATAATGAAGGAGGCCCAAGTCCTTCATCTCAAGCTCCTTTGCAAGATCAGCCTTGCATGAGTGTATCAACAGTTCATCACCTATCAAAATCAAATCATCTACATAAAGTACAATGATCAGCAACTTACCCTCCACCACCGACTTACCCTCCACCAAAATCTGGTATAAGTTCCCAGGTCCGCCTCACTCTTGGAGAATCCATGTCGATGAAATAGCTGTCTATCCGTGTGTACCAAGCATGAGGTGCTTGTTTCAACCCATACAACGCTCTCTTGAGCCTGCACACATGCGACTCACTGCTGAAGATCTCGAAACCTTTGGGCTGCTCTATGTACACCTCCTCTTCAATGACTCCGTTGAGGAATGCATTCTTCACATCCATATGATGAATGTGCCACCCCATCTGTGCTGAGAGATCAAGAATCGTCCGTATGGATGAATACCTTGCGACAGGTGCAAAGGTTTCCTCATAACCTATCCCCTCAATCTGTGAGAAGCCTCGGGCAACAAATCTTGCCTTGTACTTCTCCACACTCTCGTTAGCTGCTTACTTCACTTTGTAGATCCATCTTGAACCCACCACTGATTTCCCTTCCGGCCTTGGGACAATATCCCATGCATTGTTTCTTACAATCGAACCATACTCTTCCACCATGGCATCTACCCATGCGGGATCCTCCACAACTTCCTCGAAAGAGGATGGATCTGTCACGATACACTTGCTCATAAGAGCCATGTATCCAGTATACTGTTCAGGTGACTATTTCTGTCTGCGCTGTGATGTAGGTGCTCCTAGAATCCTCTTCGCATCTTGAGCCAGTCGCTCAGCTTCTGTAGTGTGCTTCCGCGCTCTGAACCTCCTCTTATGGCTGATCCACATCCTGAGGCTCATCCTTAGGAACTAATAGCTCCTCATCTGCATGCAAGTGTGGCTTCTTCTCAAGCGAACAATTCATGGCTTTCTCCTCATGAAATTTGATATCCCGTCGCACAACAGTCCTGCAACTGTCTGGAAAATACACACGATAGTTGTGGGGTGTATCAGTGTACCCCAAAAATATCCCACCCTCTGTAGTCTGCTCTAGCTTCTTCCTGGCATCCTTCATCACATGAATGTAAACAGGTGAACCAAAAATCCTCAAATGGGAAATATCAGGCTTCTTACCAGAAAACACCTCCTCGGGTGTACTCATGCCAAGTATCCTGTGAGGACAACGGTTTTGAACATAAACTGCAGTGTCGCATGCCTCAGCCCACAAGTGTATGGGAAGGCCCTGATCATGCAACATCGCTCATGCAACACCCACAATCATTTTGTTCTTTCGCTCTGCAACCCCATTCTGTTGTGGGTTATGAGGTGCTATGAGCTCTCTTCAAATTCCTTCTACGCTGCAAAAGTCCTTGAACTCGCCAGAGACGAATTCACCACCATTGTCGCTCCTAAGAGCCTTCACCTCCTTCCCCGATTCTTTCTCAACCAGTGCCTTGAACTCATAGAACTTTGAGTATGTCTCGCTCTTCTTCTACATGAAGAAGATCCAACACTTACGAGAAAAATCATCAACAAATATCACATAGTACCTGTGATTTACTGTCGAAGCTACTGAGAAAGGCCCACACACGTCTGTGTGAATTCTCTCAAGGATCATCGTGGCGTGACTATCCTTCTCGTGAAAGGTGGCTTTCACAAATTTTCCCAAAGTACATCCTTTGCACTGATCTGACTGTGCAAGTGTACCTTTGGGAAGCCCAGTAGAAATCTGCTGCAGTATCTTCAAAGCTCCATGGTGAAGGTGGCCCAATCTCCGGTGCCACAGCTCGCCATCATCCCAGCTCACCACTCCTTCTGCCTTGCTTGCCATTGTTGCGCATCCATCTACCTGCAATTTATAAAGGTTCTTAACTTGAACCCCTATCCTCCGAGTCTCACCAGTTGCCTTACTGCGCAGGAAAGCCTTTCCCTCGCTAAAGACAACATCATATCCCTTGTCTTCTAACATGGCCACCAAGATCAGATTCTTCTTCAATCCTGGAACATGCATCACTTCCTTCAATACGAAGGGTTTACTAGACTCCCTCTCAAAGTAAATGGTACCGATACCAGTCTTACGGTATCTACCATCATCGCCCATCTCGATGTGCACTCCAATATCTTTCTCATCCAGATCAGTAAACAACTCTTTGTCTCCGGTCATATGAAAAAACGCACCACTGTCAAGAAACCACACTGAACCCATCAAACTTGAGACCAAGCATGCGATCAACGAAAAATCCAGCTCAAACTGCGAGTTTAAGGCCTCTCCAGTTGCAGATCCAGCAGCTTGCTTATTTTTCTTCTTCTGTGGACAATTAGTGGCGTAATGTCTGTGTTGGTGACAGTGAAAGCACTTCACCTTGGACATGTCTTTCTTCTTGCCTTTTGCACTAGATTGAGAAGCATTCTTCTTGCTCTTCCCCTTCCTTGCTTTGGCAGCCAAAGCAAAATTTTCTTCATTTGAGTTCTTTGATGAAGATCTGTCCCTGGTACTTCGCCTTATCTCCTCTCGCACAAGATCCAACCAAAGTCGCTCCCATCCTGGCAATTTCTCTCGACCATTGACAAAGTCATAATAGGAATGCCAACTCTTCAGAAGCCCAAGGAGAGCCAAGATCACCAAGTCCTCATCATCAACAGTAACCACCACACTTCCTAGCTCATCCCTACATTGGATGAACTTCGTGAGGTACTTGGGCATATTGTTGCCTTTCTCCATTTTTATGTTCCTGAGTTTATCCTTGAGCGCCAACTTCCTCTAGTCGCTCTTGCTTTGAAATAAATCTGTCAAATCTTTCCACATCAAGAATGGAGAAGCTTTACCATGAAGGCTGGACACTATGTGATCCTTCACACCTTCCAACATAATCCTTCGACACTTTGCTGTCTTCTTTTGCCATGCGTCAAGTACGGTAGCATCACTAGAACTAGGTTTTGGAATTTCTGCATCTATGAACTCCTTCAACCCATTGTCATCCAACACTGCCTCCATCCTGTCCTTCCATGAAATATAATTCGAGCTGCCCTCAAGGGCATACTCCATTTGCAATCCATTGAAAGACATCTCAACTTCGACACCTAGAAAACACTGTTGCAAATTCGAATTCCACCAGCTCAAAACTCAACCGCTTCAATGTTCTTGCAATTGCTCCAATGATCAATATTCCTTTGATACCATGTAGAAATTTTAATAATTGATATATTATTCACCGAGATTCTTTTGATCACACACTTTTTTAACTTCATGCACAATACAAAATCTCTTCTACCATTGATCATTAATTGCGGAAATAAAAACAATCGCATGTGCACATTAAAACCATAAACAATCACACATATGAACACAGTATTTCATGGGAAAGCTTAAAGCTGAAAACCCCCAACTATCTGTATATTATATGTCATAGAGATCATGTAACAATAATTATACAAAGCTCCTCACAAGCTCTCAGTACAATCTCCAATTGCTACACACTAATCAAGCTAGATCTAGCAAAACACATGCTCCAATCTCTGCCACCTGATAGCCTGCCTCTATTGCGTAATCAATGCTGAAGAATGGCTCATAAATAACTTCGAACCACTTTTCTTGTACTGTGCAATCCTCATTTGCATCTCCAATCATTGGTTGTTGCAAATCATGCAACAATATAGTCACACTGCTCTTTCACCTATCTCTTCACTGGTCTCCACTGAAACTGTCCATGCACTGAAGTTAACTGATGTATTCTTTAGTTGATTAATGAGTTTATAATTAGTGAATTAATTAATAATTAATTCACACCGCTCTCACTAGTGTATCAATCAGTTAGACTAGATACAACTAGCTCAACTATGTTTAGCTTAGTTAAACTGAACACAACTCCATTAACTTCCTCAATCAACTCCACCAAACTCTCTCACATGAGTTCTAACTGAAGTATCCATGCAATAACTCCACTTAACCCTTAGGAATAGCGTAATTCCTTCTGTCAGCTCCTGTGCCACATCTGTGCACTTAACTGAAGTGCTCCAAGAGAATAAGATAATGTTTATAGTCCAAATATTAATAAGAGCTAATAATATTCGACATATCTATTTTTAGACTGGCAATCTAAAAATAGATTCCGCCCAATATGTCTAAAAATAGAAGTCCATCTATTTTTTCCGACTTGACCAACCATCCACAAATAGCATCCTGCAACTCATAGAACATGATCCATATGTCTAAAAATAGACATAGTCTAAAAATAGACTTTGCGCCAAAAATAGCCTTCAGGCCCACCTAGTGAAGCCGACTTCTTTCCACTAAGCTCATCATCTTGTTGCAATCTCAACACTCCTCTCAACAGATAATGACGACCCGCCACCCCTATTCGCCGTGCATTTGACGCCCGGTGAGCGCCTTTCGCCAAGATATTCAAGATCTCATCCTCCGGTGTAAACGGGGTATGAAAGTAACATGATCTTCCGCCGCACACAATCTCTGATATGATGATACCGGATGTCAATGTGTTTAGATCTATCATGAAATACTGGATTAACCGAGAGTTTGATGCAACTCTGATTATCACAATATATCACAGTAGGATCTAAGTGTGAACCGAACAACCCGACCATGATCTTCCTCATCCATATAGCCTCGCATGCAGCCAAAATCGCCGCCATATACTAACTCGCCGCCATATACTTGGCCTCTCGCCGAACCGAGTGCCACGGATTGCCTTCCGCCGTACTAAGAAACTACCTGCCGACCCGACATCGAAAAATCCCTCCCGTATGTGCTCTTTCCGTCCGTTGGGCTCCCCGCCCACCGTACGAAGCCACATAGCTTCACCCTCATCCGACCGTTCGTACTACAATCCATATCTCAATGTGCCGCCTCGAGATATCTCAATACATGCCTACCGCCCAAAAGAGCTTGCAGGGCTTAACCACATTGCTTTCTTGTGAAAAGTTGGCATGGTTAACATCATAGCATATGTCGGGTCGTGTATTGACCAGATACATAAGAGACCCCACCAACTGTCGATAAACAGTGGTATCCACTACCTCTGCCAAAGTAGCATCCTCCTTCCTCCAACCACCAGGAAGAGGAGTATCAATAGGCTTGCAACCATGCATGTTTAACTTCTCCAGTATTTCCCGGGCATACTTGCCTTGAGAAACAAACAATCCATCACTGCGCTGCCAAATTTCCAATCCCAGGAAATAATGAAGGAGGCCCAAGTCCTTCATCTTAAACTCCTTTGCAAGATCAACCTTGCATGAGTGTATCAACAGTTCATCACTTGTCAAAGTCAAATCATCTACATAAAGTACAATGATCAACAACTTACCCTCCACCACAATCTGGTATAGGTTCGGATCCGCCTCACTCTTGGAGAATCCAAGTCCGGTGAAATAACTATCTATCCGTGTGTACCAAGCACGAGGTGCTTGTTTCAACCCATACACCGCTCTCTTGAGCCTACACACATGCGACTCACTGCTGAAGATCTCGAAACCTTCGAGCTGCTCTATGTACACCTCCTCCTAAATCACCCCATTAAGGAATGCAGTATTCACATCCATCTGATGAATGTGCCACCCCATCTACGCTGAGAGAGCAAGAATCGTCCGTATGGAAGAATACCTTGCACAGCAAAGGTTTCCTCATAATCGATCCCCTCCAATCCGTGAGAAGCTCCCCTGAAAAAAATATTACTTTACTTTCTCCACATTCCCCGCGCTTTTTTCACTTTGTAGATCCATCTCGAACCCACCACTAATTTCCTTCCAGCCTTGGGACAATCTCCTCTCATGCAATCGTTTCCCCGACAATCGAATCATACTCTTCCACCATGGCATCTACCCATGCGGATCCTCCACAACTTCCTCGAAAGAGGATGGCTTCGCTACGATACACACTTGCTCATAAGAGCCATGTATCCGTATACCTATTATGTAATATCCCCAAAGGGAAATAACCAGTAATAAACAGAAATTTGCCAAACAGATATAGAATATGCAATGCTGAATCAGATCACTGAATAATGACACATAGAATACCAGGAAACTGAGCCATTTTATTAATCTGAAAGTATATAGAGAGGAGTACAAGATAATCAGAATGAGTGCACCTATCCTTGCCCTAGGCAAGTGGAGACCCTCTCAGAAAAATAAGAAATGGCCGCGCGTAAACGTATCCCACCGTTGGAAGGAACCCAAGCTAGGGGTCGATCCCTCGTCGAATGAGCCGAAAACCTACCGATCACCTATACCGCCGCTCCCGACAAAACCTTAAAGCGAACCCCTTGGACCACCGAAAAATCGCCTTGAAGGAACCTCCTACAAAAACGCTGTGCCTTCAGGAACAGCTCAGAAGCTCAAGGAATATGCTGGCAAAAGGGCTGGATCTACCCACAAATCCTCCAGATGAGATGACCAACTCCTCAAGGCTGAAAACACTGAAAAATGCTGCCAGAACCCCACATAAAGACTCTACTCATCAGATCTGCGTCCTCCCTGACTGGATCTGCGTCCTCTCTGCCCAGATCTGCTGGATCTGAGTCATACAAGGCTGGATCTGCTACTATCTCTCCAGATCTGCGTGCTGCCAGGATCCGCTGCCAGCTCTTCGCATCTGCGGGCCGGACCGACAATATCTCTCGTACCGCAACTTCCAGCTGGATCTAGTGCTAAACCCCCAGATCTGCAACATACAAGACTAGATCTGCAAGTATCTGCTCAGATCTACCCTCTCCAAGGCTGGATCTATCAATGGCCTTCAGATCTGCAACCCTTCTCTTCGAAACAGACAAAATGGGCCCTCTCTAGGGCCGGCCGCCGTTCTCCTTCCTCCGATGAGACATCGTCCTTCTTCTTCGAACCGCGTGCCCACAAGAGGGCTTTCTCCTCTCGTATATGCTTTCAAACCGCCGCCGCCGGCGACCGGAACCGAAAAGCATACTTCAGACAAACCTTACCAGGGCAGGCACTCGAAGTCCCCCGAGGCTAAGGGTGAGATCTCCGACCGGGGACACTCGTGCACTAAACAGTGCTGCAGACCGACTAAACAACCGGCGTTTCCTTCTCGACTAGTGCTTTGAACTCACGAACAGTATGTGTCGCTCTTCTTGCATGAAGAAGATCCCTTTTTGAGAGAAATCATCAACAAAGTCAAGTAGTACTTGTGTTTCTTTGTCGAAGCTGCGAGAAAGGACCACACACGTACGTGTGCAGACTCTCTCGAGGATCGTGGTAGCGCGACTATCCTTCTGCGTGAAAGGTGGCTTTCACATATTTTCCCAAAGTACACCCCTTGCACTGATCTGACTGCGCAAGAGTGCCCTTAGGAAGCCCAGTAGAAATCTGCTGCAGGATCTTCAAAGCTCCATGGTGAAGGTGGCCCAATCTCCTGTGCCACAATTCGCCCTCATCATCCCGGCTCACGACTTCTCCCGCTTTCCATGCCATTGCTGCGCAGCCATCTACTTGCAACTGATAAAGGTTATTGACTTGAACCCCTATCTTCCGGGTCTCTCCAGTAGTCTTACTGCACAGAAAGGCTTTTCCTTCGCTAAAGACGACATCATACCCTTTTCCTTCCAACATCGCCACAGAGATCAAGTTCTTCATCAATCCTGGAACATGAAAAACTTCCTTCAATATGAAAGGTTTACCAGATTCCCTCTCAAAGGAAATGGTACCGATACCAGTCGCATTGTATCTACCATCATCGCCCATCTCGATGTGCACTCCAAGATCTTTTTCCTCCAGATCTGAAAACAGATCTCGATCTCCCGTCATGTGGAATGACGCACCACTGTCCAAGAACCATACTAATCCCATCACACTTGAAACCAAGCATGCGATCAGCGAAAATTCAAGCTCGAACTGCGAGGCCAAAGCATCTCCATCTGCAGATCTTCCCGCTTGCTTGTTTTTCTTCTTCTGCGGACAATTTGTGGCATAATGTCCGTGCTGGTGACAGTGAAAACACTTCACCTTAGACATGTCTTGCTTCTTGCCCTTAGCACCGGAATGAGAATTTTTCTTGCTCTTCCCCTTCTTTGCTTTGGCAGCCAAAGCACAATTTTCTTCATCAGGTACCTTTGATGAAGATCCATCTCTGGTAGTCCTCCTTATCTCCTCCTGGATGAGATCCTCCCAAAGGCGCTCCCATCCCGGCAACTTCTCCCGACCATTGACACTATCTTGATAAGAATGCCAAGCCTTCGGAAGACCAAGGAGAGCCAGGCCTACCATATCCTCTTCTTCGACAGTCACCCCCACACTTCCCAGCTCATCTCTGCATTGAGTGAACTTCGTGAGGTATTTGGCGATACTATCGCCTTTCTCCATCTTGATGTTTCTGAGCTTATCCTTGAGCGCCAGCTTCCTTTGGTCGCTCTTACTCTGGAATAGATCTGTCAACGCTTTCCACATTAAATATGGAGAATCTTTTCCATGCAGGCTGGATACAATGTGATCCTTTACGCCCTCCAACAGAATCCTTTGACATTTCGCCATCTTCTTTTGCCAAGCCTCGACTTCAATAGGATCAATGGGCTTTTGGACATCCATATCTACGAACTCGTTCAGTCCATTATCTTCTAATACTACCTCCATGCGATCCTTCCATGCAACATAATTCGAACTGCCTTCAAGAGCATATTCGAGTCGTAAACCGTTGAAAGACATTTTCAACTACGGCACCAAGAAAACAAACTGCTGCAAAATTTGAATTCCAACTCAAAGCTCAACCGCTCTTGATCTATGAGAACAAATTATTTCTAGCACAGAGATCGACTGCAGGGGCGTTTACTGGATGTATCACCTTTCGAAGGAAAGGATGGATCCAAAGGCTACCTGGCCCGCATGCAGACTCTGTCTACCGAAATAAGTTTGTAATCACTGTGATGATCAATCTCTACTCCGATAGCTCTGATACCATGTAGAAATTTGCTGAATAAAGAAGATTTATCCACCGATATTATCCTAATCACATACTAATTCGAATTCATATGCAACACATAATATCTTCTACTCAGATCATCAACATGCAGAAATAAACAAGTGGTATGCGATCAAAAGATCATCAAAACATCACACACATTACACAGTATGTAGGGGGAAAGCTTATAGCTGAAAACCCCCAGCGATTTTGTATATTAAGATGGAAGATAACATGTAACAATCTCAGTACAATACTCCTCACAAGTACTCAGTACTGTCTCATTAAGTTACACACAAACTAGCTTAGTTTTGAACAGGTCACTGGTTCAAAACTCATCCACTAATTTCCTTCCTCTATTGCGCAATCAAGGCTGGTGTAATGAGAGATCCAAGGTTCAAATATCCTTGGCTTGATAGCGCAATCATTATTGGCAATTCCTCCAAGTGTGGTGCAAATCTCATGCACAACTAATGTCACAACTGATAGCTATCTCAACCCTTTCATCTACCTCTTTCACTGGTCTCCACTGAACTATCCATGCACTGTAGTGAACTGATGTGTTCTTGAGTTGAATCATGAGTTAATAATTAGTGAATTAAATAATATTTAATTCACTCCACTCATTACTAGTTGATTAGCTAGTTAAACTAATCACAACTAGTTCAACTAAGTTAAACCGAACACAACTCCACCAAACTTCTGCCACTGAAGTCCTAACTGAAGTCAACCATGCATAAGTTCATCAAAACCCAAGGAATAGTGTAATTCCTTCTATCAGATGCATGGGCCACATCCATAGCTCCAACTGAAGTGCTCCAAGAGAATAAACTGAAGTTTAGAGTCCAAATATTATTAAGGGCTAATAATATTTGACTGACCTATTTTTAGACAGGCAGTCTAAAAATAGACTTCGACCTATATGTCTAAAAATAGAGGTCCATCTATTTTTACCAACATGACCAATACTCCAAGAATAACATACTGCAACTCCCGGACCATGCTCCATATGT
>CM076572.1:1116684833-1116774735 GCA_034641835.2 Pinus albicaulis
TGGCTTTCACATATTTCCCTAAAGTACACCCCTTGCACTGATCTGACTGCGCAAGAGTGCCCTTAGGAAGCCCAGTAGAATTCTGTTGTACAATCTTCAAATCTCCATGGTGAAGGTGGCCCAATATACGGTGCCAAGCTCGCCATCATCCTAAAACTCACCAGTGCCTGCCTTGCCTGCCATTTTTGCGCAGCCATCTCCCTATAATTGATAAATGTGCTTAACTCGAACCCCTATCCTCTGGGTTTCACCAGTTGCCTTACTGCGTAGGAAAGCCTTTCCCTCGCTAAAGACAAAATAAAATCCCTTGTCTTCTAACATAGCCAAAGAGATAAGATTCCTCTTAAATCCTGGAACATGCATCACTTCCTTCAATGCGAAGGGTTTACCAGACTCCCTCTCAAAGGAAATGGCACCGATACTGGTCACACTGTATCTACCATCATCGCCCATCTTGATGTGCACTCCAAGATCTTTCTCATCCATATCAGTAAACAAATCTTTGTCTCCGGTCATATGAAAAGATGCACCACTGTCAAGAAACCACACTGAACCCATCACACTTGAGACCAAGCATGCAATCGGTGAAAACTGCTCAGATGATTCACTATGTACTTTCAGTTCAGTTATACTTGTATACATGTTGGATCTATTCAGTACTTTCTATATATATGATGTATTTTTGACTGAGCATGGGTATGCCCGCCTCAGCATGTGTTGACCCTCTGGTTTCTTTCATTGGTTTTTGGCAGGCTGAAATCTGGTGAAGTCCTCTCTTGTCCTTACGAAGTTCTTTCTATGTGCATAATACATTTCGGCCATCATGTACCCCTTCTGACCTCATATATTAGGGGGCATCTGTTATAGCATCATTTCTCACCTTGACATGATTCATGATTGCTTCATGGCTTTATGGGCACCCATTCCTATAGACTTGGACAAATTCACTTAAAAACAGTGGAAAATCCTCCATACGCGACTATGCCCGTGTTTTTCCGCGTGTATACGCGAATACAACTAGACTTTTCCGCGTATGCCATTTTAATGATTAAAAAATATATAAAAATCCCTAATTTCGCGCTGGGTTGATGGTTACTCAGGTAGTTCAACCACCCCAGCCCATGGCCAACTGTTTCCAACTGCTGAAACTACTTGGAGGGACTATAAAAGCCCTCATGTGTATGGCCTAAGGGAGAGAGAGAATTATTGATATTATACTCTGTTGGTATTCCCTATCCAAGTCTGATTCCCCGTGCCTCCTGCACTTTCCCAGTTCATTGTTGGAAACCCTTGTTTCCTTGAGATACACATCCTTTATATGTTATCTCGTATGCACCAGTTTGGAAGGAGTCTTAGCGAGGCAAGGGCTGGACGGATCCGGACGACGGTCTGCGAAGGCCTTGGAAGGATCAATTGATCTCTCCACTTGATTACTTTTGTACGTACTATTTATAATACAGAAGTATCATGCTGTTCCCGAAATAAACGTGTTAGTGTATGCTTTTATGTATGAGAATATTTGTTATACAAGCATTCATTATGATTTATTTAATGTTTTATATGAATCTCACTGGCATTTAGAGTAGATATATGCTGTACAACCTATCCTTTGTGCTGGTTTCTTCTTGTATTTCAGGTTAAGGAGGAAGGACGGTTGCTGGGGGTTTGGACCCCACGTGGATCTACTTCAAACGTAGGACCAACGGGTAACTCTCTCATTCTGCTCTATTTAGTTTTTCTGAACGTGCATGGTTGTGTGAGTCTCTGTTAAGTAGCATGCCCCTGCTCTGTGGAGGTTGTATCCCAACCAACCTCTCGGGTGATATTTCCCCGAAACACTTGGGCATACTGTTGCCTTTCTCCATTTTTATGTTCCTGAGTTTATCCTTGAGCGCCAACTTCCTCTGGTCGCTCTTTCTTTGAAATAAATCTGTCAAATCTTTCCACATCAAGAATGGAGAAGATTTACCATGAAGGCTGGACACTATGTGATCCTTCACACCTTCCAAAAGAATCCTTCGACACTTTGCTGTCTTCTTTTGCCATGATTCAAGTAAGGTAGCATCACTAGAAGTAGGTTTTGGAATTTCTGCATCGATGAACTCCTTCAACCCATTGTCATCCAACACCACCTCCATCCTGTCCTTCCATGCAATATAATTTGAGCTTCCCTCAAGGGCATACTCCAATCACAATTCGTTGAAAGACATCTCAACTTCGACACTAAGAAAACACTGCTGCAAATTCGAATTCCACCAGCTCAAAACTCAACCGCTTCAATGTTCTTGAAATTGCTCCATTGATCAATATTCCTTTGATACCATGTAGAAATTTGAATAACTGATATATTATTCACCGAGATTCTGCTGATCACACACTATTTTAACTTCATGCTGAATACAAAATCTCTTCTACCATTGATCATTAACTGTGGAAATAAAAACAATCGCATGCGCACATTAAAACCATAAACAATCACACATATGAACACAATATTTCATGGGAAAGCTTAAAGCTGAAAACCCCCAATTATCATGTAACAATCATCATACAAAGCTCCTCATAAGCTCTCAGTACAATCTCCAATTGCTACACACTAATCAATCTAGATCTAGCAAAACACATGCTCCAATCTCTGCCACCTGATAGCCTGCCTCTACTGTGCAATCAATGCTGAAGAATGGCTCATAAATAACTTCGAACCACCTGGAGTGTACTACGCAATCCTCGTTGGCCTCTCCAATCACTGGTTGTTGCAAATCATGCAACAATATAGTCACAACTGATAGTCACACTGCTCTTTCACCTATCTCTTCACTGGTCTCCACTGAAACTGTCCATGCATTGAAGTTAACTGATGTATTCTTTAGTTGATTAATGAGTTTATAATTAGTGAATTAATTAATAATTAATTCACACCACTCTCAATAGTGTATCAATCAGTTAGACTAGATACAACTAGCTCAACTATGTTTAGCTTAGTTAAACTGAACACAACTCCATTAACTTCCTCAATCAACTCCACCAAACTCTCTCACATGAGTTCTAACTGAAGTCTCCATGCAATAGCTCCACTTAACCCTCAGGAATAGCGTAATTCCTTCTGTCAGCTCCTGTGCCACATCTGTGCACTTAACTGAAGTGCTCCAACAGAATAAGATAATGTTTATAGTCCAAATATTATTAAGAGCTAATAATATTCGACATATCTATTTTTAGACTGGCAATCTAAAAATAGATTCCGCCCAATATATCTAAAAATAGAAGTCCATCTATTTTTCCAACTTGACCAACCATCCACAAATAGCATCCTGCAACTCATAGAATATGATCCATATGTCTAAAAATAGACTTTGCGCCAAAAATAGTCTGCGGGCCCACTTAGTGAAGGCGACTTCTTTCCACTGAGCTCATCATCTTGTTGCAATCTCAACAAATCCTTCATCTCGAACTCCTTTGCAATATTTTCCTTGCATGAGTGTATCAACTGCTCATCACCCGTTGGTATTAAAACATAAACATAAAGAACCATGATTAAAAGCTTACCCTCCACCACAATTTGGTACAGGTTTTCATCCGCCTCACTCTTGGTGAAGCCAAGTGCAGTGAAATAGCCGTCGATCCATGTGTACCAAGCACATGGTGCTTGCTTCAACCCATACAATGCTATTTTGAGTCTACACACATGTGACTCACTACTGAAGATCTCAAATCCTTCAGGCTTCTCAATGTACACCTCTTCCTCAACTATGCCATTAAGGAACACAATCTTCACATCCATCTGATGAATATGCCAACCCATCTGCGCTGAGAGAGCAAGGATGGTCCTTATGGAAGAATACCGTGTGACAGGTGCAAAGGTTTCTTCATAATCAATCCCCTCGATCTGTGAGAAGCGTCGGGCAACAAATCTTGCCTTATACTTCTCATCTCTCCCATCAACAACTTGCTTTACCTTGTAGATCCATTTTGAATCTACCACTGATTTACCCATCGGTCTTGGAATAATCTCCCAAATAATTTTTTTGAAAATGGAGTCATACTCCTCCACCATGGCATCTACCCACGTGGGCTCGTGCACTGCTTCTTCAAAAGAAGATGGCTCTGTCATGACACACTTGCTCATAAGAGCCATGTATCCAGTAAATCGGTCAGGTGACTGTCTCTTTCTGCGCTGTGATGTAGGGACTCCTACATTCTGTGCCACATCAAGCTTCAATATCTCAGCTTCTGTGGTATGCTTTCTTCCTGTTCTGATGTTGGTTCTGCAAGAGTGGACTCCTCCACTCCATGAATCTCCTCCTGTGGCTGATCCACATCTAGAGGCTCATCTTTGGGAACAAGAAGTTGCTCCTCTACATGTAAGTGTAGCTCCCTCTGAAGCGACAACTTCATGGCTTTCACCTCATTGAATTTTATATCCCATCGCACCACAGTTATTTAGTTGTTTGGAAAATACACATGATAATTATGGGGTGTTTCTGTGTACCCCACAAATATCCCAACTTCTACAGTCTGCTCCAGCTTCTTCCTGGCGTCCTTTGTCACATGAATGTAAACATATGAGCCAAAAATCTTCAAATGAGAAATATCAAGCTTCATACCAATAAAAGCTTCTTCAGGTGTACTCATGCCAAGTACTCTATGAGGACAACGGTTTTGCACATAAACCGCAGTGTTGCATGCTTCCGCCCACAAGTGCATTGGTAGGCCCTGGTCATGCAGCATAGCTCGTGCAACACCCACGATCATTCTGTTCTTCCTCTCCGTGACCCCATTCTGCTGTGGGTTATGAGGCAGTATGAGTTCTCTTTGAATTCCTTCTTTTCTATAGAAGTCTTTGAATTCATTTGAGATATATTCACCACCATTATCGCTCCGTAGAGCCTTCACTTACTTCCCCGACTCCTTCTACACCAATGCTTTAAACTCACAAAACTTTGAGAATGTTTCGCTCTTCTTCTGCATGAAGAAGATCCAGCATCTACGAGAATAGTCATCAACAAATATAACATAATACCTGTGTTTTTTTGTTGAAGCAATCGAGAAAGGTCCACACACGTTTGTGTGAATTCTCTCCAGGATCACCGAAGCACGGTTCTCCTTCTCATGAAAGGTGATCTTCACGAACTTACCCATAGTAAATCCCTTGCACTGATCTGATTGCGCAAGAGTACCCTTAGGAATTCCATTAGAAATATGCTGCAAAATCTTCAAGGCGCCATGGTGAAGATGGCCCAATCTCCTGTGCCATAATTCGCCCTCATCCCGGCTCACCACTTCTTCTACTTTGCCCATCATTGCAGCGCAACCATCTACCTCTAGCTTGTAGAGATTCTTAACTCAAATCCCTATCCTCTTGGTTTGACCTATTTTTTTATGTCAAAGGAAATCTTTTCCCTCGCTGAAAACAATGTCATAACCTCTGTCTTCCAACATTGCGACCGAGACCAATTTCTTCTTCTGATCTGGAACATGCATAACATCTTTCAACAAAAATCGTTTACCTGACTCTCTATGAAAGGTAATGGTCCGAATGTTGGTCACACTATATCTACCATCATTTCCCATCTCTATATGCATTTGGAGATCCTTGTCCTCCAAGTCACTAAACAACTCCTTGTCTCCCGTGATATGGAAAGACAAACCACTATCAAGATACCACACCGATCCCATTGAGCTTGAAACCAAGCATGCGATAAAAGAGAAATCAAGTTCAAATTCCGAGGCTAAGGCCTCTCCAGCTCCAGCTCCAACATCCTTCTTGTACTTCTTTTTCTGTGGGCAGTTAGTGGTGAGATGCCCATGTTCGTGACAGTGAAACCGCTTCACTTTGGACAGATTTAGCTTCTTTCCTTTAGCCTCGGATTTTGGATGGGATTTATTCCCCTTCCCTTTCCTTACTTTGGTAGCCAAAGTTAAATTCTCTTCATCATCATTCTTCGATGAAGAGCCATCCCTGGTACTTCGACTTATCTCCTCCTACACAAGATCCGACCAAAGTCACTCCCAGCTCGACAGTTTCTCTTGTCCATTCACAGAGTCTTCGTAGCTATGCCAACTCTTCGGAGGCCCAAGGAGAGCCAAGCTCACCAAGTCATCATCATCAACTGTAATCCCCACACTTCCTAGTTCATCCCTACAATGGACAAACTTCGTGAGATATTTGGGAATACTGTCGCCCTTCTCCATTTTTATTTTTCTCAGCTTATCTTTCAACGCCAAGTTCCTCTGGTTGTTGTTGCTTTGGAAAATATCTGTCAAAGCCTTCCACATTGAAAATGGAGTGGATTTCCCGTGAAGGCTTAACACAATATGGTCCTTCACACCTTCCAACATAATTTTTCTTGTCTCTGTGACCTTTTGCCATGCGTCAAGTCGTGCAGCATTGCTAGAAGTAGGCTTAGGAACATCGCTATCGATGAAATCCTTCAGTCCATTATCTTCAAGCACCGCCTACATCCTATATTTCTAGGCTATGTAATTCGAGCTACCCTTAAGGGCATACTCCAATTGCAACCCATTGAAAGACATTTCAATGAATACTCAACTGTCACACCAAGAAATTTCTGCAACAAATTCGAATTGTCCACCAGCACAAAACTCAACACTTATTCTTCTCGAGTGATCAAATCTGCTCTGATACCATGTATACATTTATTAATACTGATGTATTACCAGATCCTCCTGTTCTAACAATATTTATCTTCTTGCTAAATACAGATTCCTTCCACTGTTAAACTTGCAGAAATTTAAAACTCAATTGCAAAATGTGAATAAATTCAATCGCACATAACATAGTTGTTTAACGGGAAAGCTTAAAGCTAAAAACCCCAACTATCATATATTATGTATATCAATGGAATCATGTAATAATCTCATACAAAGCTTAGTACATCAAGCTCTCAGTACAATATAGATTCATGATATGTCAAAATTACAAGAGCAAGTGCACCGATCGCAAAGAGAAACAAAAAATGAAATGGAAGTTTTGAAGAAAGGCGTGGAAGCTAAGATGAATGGTTTGGAAGCTAAGATGGAGGGAATGGAAGTTAGAATGGGAGCTAAGATGGATGACATGGAAGCTAAAATGGAAAACATGAAGAATGATCTAAAAGTAGACATCGAAGGTTTGGCAAAGTTGATACAAGAAATGTTTCCTAATGGCGACAAGATAGTAGAGGAAACTCATGATGAGAATAAAATCAATGTTAATCATGATTTCATCAACTATAATGTTGGATGGAAGAACCACCATATTCCAAAGATGGATATGAGGAAGTTTGATGGCAAGGATCCCGTAATATGGATACTATAGATGGAGTAATATTTTGATCTCAATAACGTGCAAAACACACAAAAGGTACACATTGCAACTTTACATTTAGAACAAAATACATTTGTATGGTATCAATGGCTTTTCTCCCGTAAATTTTTTTTCACTTGGTCAAATTTTATGGGGGAAATGATAGCACATTATGAGGATACAAAAAGCAACACCTTCTTTAGCCAATTGATAAATCTCAAACAAAAGGGTTTAGTGGCGGAGCACATTGAGGACTTCCAAAATTTGAATATAAGGGTAACTGATATTCCAAAGGAACATAGGATTGATGTCTTCATAGGGAATTTAAAGGATAACATCCAACATGAAGTTCGCGTTTGGGAACCTGATTCATTGGAAAAGGCATTCAGGTTGGCAAGAAAAATTGAATGTACAATTATGGCAACAAGGAAGCCTACCGCTCACTTATATAAAGATGGAAGTGTTGCTACTCCTAGACTTCCACAACCTACAAGGTTGACACCACAACAATTGGAAGAAAAAAGAGCAAAAGGGCTTTGCTACAGTTGTGATAGCAAATACACTAAAGGTCATAAGTGTCCTGAGTAGAAATTATTTTACACAGATTGTGAAGAGGAAGAAGAAATGAACAAGAAGAGGATATACACCAGGAACCAACCCTAGAAGAAGAAGAAATGAGTCCGACCATATCATGTAATGCATTGGCAGGAATTACCACTCCTCAAACTCTCAAGATAGAAGGACATATCAAGAAGAAAAAGGTAATAGTGTTGATTGATTCAGGTAGTACCCATAATTTTATTCGTTGTAAGGTAGCCAAGGAATTGAATTGTTTCCTATACCCAGCACCAGAATGTCAAGTGATGGTTGCAAATGGAGGAACTATAAATTGCTCTGAAAAATGCCATAATATCAAGCTAAACATGGGGGAATATGTATTGAATATTCCAATGCTTTCCATTCCTATGGGAGGTTCTGATGTTGTAGTAGGAGTACAATGGTTACAATCTTTGGGGATGGTAGCTTTTAATTTTCAAGAACTTTTCTTGAAATTTTTTTCAGAAGGAAAGGAAGTCGAATTACGGGGTATTGAAGGGAAGCCAGGAAGGATAATAATCTCTAATGTCATGAAAAAGCTTCTAAAGAAAGAACAACGAGGCGTAATTGCACAATTATGCTCACTAGAAGTTCCGACATCAAAATCATCTATTTCTGCAGATCTCCAACAAGTCTTGGACAATCATTCCAAGATGTTTGAAACTCCCAAAGGACTCCCACCTATTCGTGATCATGATCATGCTATTCATTTGATTCCAGGAAGTGTTCCTCCAAACATCAGGCCTTATAGATATCCTTATGTCCAAAGGAGCGAAATTGAACGTATGATTGCAGAAATGTTAGAGGCGGGTATAATTCAACCTAGTCAAAGTTCTTTCTCTGCTCCTGTAGTATTGGTACACAAGAAGGATGGATCATGGCGAATGTTTCCGGATTATAGGGAGCTCAATAAGCTCACCATTAAAGACAAATTTCCCATTCCTGTGATTGATGAATTATTGGATGAATTACATGGAGCAATTTATTTTACCAAGTTGGATCTTCGTTTGGGATATCATCAAATTAGAATTAAGGCTGAAGATATTCCAAAACAGCATTTCGAACTCATGAGGGTCATTATGAATTTTTGGTCATGCCTTTTGGCCTTACCAATGCACCTTCTACATTTCAAGGGTTGATGAATTCCATTTTCAAACCCTTCCTTAGAAAATTTGTGCTATTATTTTTTGATGATATACAAATCTACAGCAGGTCTTGGAAGGATCATGTTGAACATGTTGACAGGGTGCTCAAACTATTGCAGGAGAAACAATTATATGCAAAAAAAATCCAAATGTTTCTTTGGAGTACAAGAGGTGGAATATCTGGGTCATATTGTATCTCACGAGGGTGTTAAAGTAGACCCTAACAAAATTAAAGCCATTAAGGAATGGAAAGTCCCCACAACTATAAAGAAGTTGCGAGGATTTCTTGGGTTAACGGGGTATTATCGCAATTTTGTTAAGAATTATGGGAGAATAACATCACCTCTAACAACATTATTGAAGAAAGATGCATTTTCATGGACTCCTGAAGCAACTAAGGCCTTTGAACGTCTTAAGGAGGCAATGTGCCTAGCACCGGTCTTAGCTACGCTAGACTTCACGAAAACCTTTATTGTGGAATGTGATGCCTCAGAAAATGGAATTGGTGCAGTTTTAATGCAGGAAGGAAGACCCATTGCTTTTGAAAGTCGTCCAATCAAAGGAAAGTATTTACAGAAACCTATTTATGAGAAGGAAATGTTAGCAATACTGCATGCACTAAATAAATGGCGAACTTACCTAATGGGAAGACACTTCAAGGTATAAACTGATCATGATAGTCTTAAACACTTTTTGGAACAAAGACTATCTTCAGAAGAGCAGCAAAAATGGGTCACAAAGATGTTGGTTATGACTTTGAAATAATCTACAAAAAAGGAAAGCTTAATGTTGTTGCAGATGCACTCTCAAGAAAGAATGAAGAGGTGGAAGCATTGCTTTGTGCCATTTCTATTATCCAACCAGATTGGATAACCGAAGCAAGAGATGAATGGAAGAAGGACAAAGATGTATGGACACTCATTCAACAGTTGCAGCAAGATCCTAGTACATCTGATACATTTAGTTGGAAAAATGATTCCTTATGGTACAAAGATCGCTTATATCTTTGTAAGAATTCCCAACTAAAACAAAAGATTCTTTTGGAATTGCACACTTCTCCTTTAGGAGGACACTCATGATTTTTAAAAACTTACCATAGGGTGAAGAAATAAATTTTTTGGGATGGCCTTAAATATGATATTCAAAATTTTGTGGCGAAATGTTTGGTTTTCCAGCAAAATAAAGTTGAGACAATTAAGACCTCGGGTCTTCTACAACCTTTATCCATTCCAAGTCAACACTAGGAGGAGATTTCAATGGATTTTATCACAATTTTACCCAAGTCCGAAGGAAAGAGTGTCATCATGGTGGTAGTTGATAGACTTACCAAGTATGCACACTTTTGTGCATTATCTCATTCATTTAAAGCATGTACGGTTGCTACTACATTTATGGACACAATTCAAAAGCTACATGGAAACCCAAAGATTATTGTGAGCGATAGAGATCCCATTTTTACTGGAAATTTTTGGACGGAGTTATTTTCTTGTTTGGGTACTCAACTAGCTCATAGCTCATCTTATCATTCTCAATCTGATGGTCAAATTGAGATAGTGAATCAATGTTTGGAAGGATATCTTCATTGTTTTGTCTCTGATAAACAAAAAAAATGGGTCAAGTGGTTACCTCTCGCTGAATGGTGCTATAACACTTCCTTCAATACTGCAGCAAAAATGACCCCATTTATGGCACTTTATGGATATCATCCACCGTCCATCACATCATATTTAAGAGAAAATTCTAAGGTTCAAGCAGTGGAAGATCACATCGAGCATCAACAAGAAGTTCTCCAACTCTTAAAGGATAACCTAAATTTGGCACAAAATCAAATGAAACAACAGGCAACTCAACATCGCAGCGAGAGAATTTTTGACGTAGGAGACTGGGTAATTTTACGGCTACAAACATACAAACAAATGTCCCTCAAGTAAGCTAAGAGGGATAATAAATTATCGCCAAGTACTATGGTCCTTACATGGTTTTGCAAAAGATTGGTACTATGGCATACAAATTGGAGCTTCCTCCTTCTTCGCGAGTGCATCCAATTTTCCATGTTTCATGCTTAAAGAAGGTTATAGGTGAAAATATTTGAGTTCAAACAATATTGCTAGAACTTGATGAAGAAGGAAAAATCATATTGGAACCTGAAGCGATCATGGAAACAAGAATTCGACAGCTACGAAATCGATCAATTTCAGAGTATCTCATCAAGTGGAAGAACTTACCCACTGAAGATTCTACATGGGAGGATGAGAATTTTATACAGAAGCACCCAGAGCTACTCAAAGTGTTGAGGACAACAATTTTTTGAAGGAGAGGGGCATGTTAGGTCCCTATATTACTATTTTAGTCCCTTATTTTTATTAGTGTAGCCCCCTTATTGTTAATGTTGTACCCCTGTAACCCAATATTGTTATTATTGTGCCCTTACATTGTTAATGTTAGGTTGGCTTGGATTATATTGTGGGCCCATGGACTCCTATATATAGAAGGAGGTTCTAGTCATTTGTATCATCCAAGAATTGTTTATTTATGTAATGTATTGGAGGTTTCCCCTTCGAAGTGGCTGATTTCTAAGGCGTTGATCTCTCTTTTCTTCTATTTTTGGAGCTGGTTTCATAACATTTTTCCATTCAGAAAAAAAATATAAATAAGAGTTAAACTCAAAATATTTACGGATTGCATTCCTCAGGGTTAGAAAATGGGTAATATCATCTACTATAGATTGCATTATGAGATAACTTATCCTTGAGTATTTTTCAATTGTCATGGTCTTCGAATGGATTGCTTGTATGCAACCATTATGTATCTATAATGAACAAAGAAACTAAGTTAATAACAAATAGAGAGAGTCAAAATAATATAAGCTACAAAATGCTAATATACCATGCCTAATGAGGAAGTAAAATTTCACATATTATTTCATTCCCGCGTGGGAGATAAATATTGTTCCTATTATATCATCCATGTGTTTGAAACAATGCCCATGATAGCATGTGCTAACAAATTCTTTCCACCTTCTTGAAGCAATAAGATGTACTAGTGTATTCTACTTGTAACCCACTCCTCCCACATTTACCCAAGTTAATCGGTACGTTGGGGTAAACATGTGACGAGAGGCTACTATAATGTGATTCAACTCCCCATGTATAGTTAAGGAAGTGGAAACAACGAAACTAAACCAAACTGACCATCCACACATACTACAGAACCTCTAAGAGCCAACAAACCCTTCCAGGTGACCAACCCTTGAGGAAACTTAACCTTTCACCTATCTGGACCGTCATCTGCTCCCTAGACAAGCCACGCATGCAATTGTAGGCCTCCAATCGCTCCCACAACAAGGCAAGCAAACAACTATGGAATTTTCCAGCTAGTTCTGTGTCAGCAACCCCAGATTATGTGCCACTTTTTCAGGGCTAGGACTTAGGCCACTACCCATAATTTTTTGAAAAATTCAGAAATGATAAATAACATGGGAACAAGGATGCTAATGAAAACTTTGATACAAATACTTGATCTAACCCCTACTAGCCATGATAAGCATTTCATCAAACATGTCACAAATATGCAATCTACAGGTCATAACAATAGATATGAGCATAAGAGTCTCATACTTATTTGAGAATCAGTAAGAAGCATTAATGCCTCATCACAATAGATGCATTATCATCTATTAGGTCACATATTTAATGTTCATTCATTTTATAATGAACATGATGAGAACCATACACCAAGTCTGTCATAAAATATACTCGTAACCAACATATAACCAAAAAAAATAACAAGGATATAAAAAACATAAAAAATCAGACAAGAGAAAGTATATTTACCCATCAATACAAGAGGGAAAGAGCTCTTATTAACCTGTGTAAAATGAAACTCGGTCTAGGACTTCCACGTACCACCTGACCATATACTAGGTTGAACCAAATCTTTCTTTCAGCTAGTCACCCTTGTGCCATATTCCAAGCATCAATATGGGATCTCAGGGAATAAACCAAACATAACCAAACCAAGGCTTCCAGAGGCCAAACCACCTCAAACCTCAACCAATGATTCCACCTCACGCTCAGGCATCACTAACCATCACCAGATTGGTCTCTACTCAAGTTGTTCTGGGCTCTAAAGCGTTTGTTCCAACCAGGGCTTTTAGGAGTATTAACTCAATCCACAACTGTCGTCGGGCTTCCAGAGCGTTTTTCCAACTAGGGCTTTGAGGACTACTAACTCAACCCACCAAGGGCTTCCAAAGCGTTTTTCCAACTAAGGCTTCCAGGACTAGTAACTCAACTGAAGTTGTTACAGGGCTTCTAGAGTGTTTGTCCAACCAAGGTTGTTAGGAACTAATAACTAAGCCCATAACCATAAGGAACATGAGAACCAACCATAAACAAAAATAACACCCACAACACCATGGCTATCCAGGAAATGGCAAGGCTAGGAAAAACCATTGTCAATCTAGAAAATCCTCCATGCCAATGACATGCCATAACCAAGAAATCACATGCATATGCCATGAATGCCAAAACTAGCAAGGAAATCATACATGCAATTCGGTACCTGTAAGAAAAACATGTTGTAGCTGTTGATCCTGTTGTCCTCTTGCGCTTTCCTTCTCTTTGTTTTCATTCTTGCTCCAAATCCCAAGTATGCCACACTCCTCCAAGAGTGCTCCAATAAAACTATATGTGTCCAAGAGTATGAGAGAGAGAGAGAGAGAGAGAGAGAATAGAAGAGAGCTCCAAAACTGAATTGATCAAAAGCTATGAACTGATCCTCATAAGCCTTTTTATTAATGAGGCTTCTATTTTCTTCAATTTTACATTATTTTCCTTCATTTTCCTCCGCATATGAAACCTGTGACCTTTCGCTTTCCTTTTCTCCTATTTCCCATTATTTTCATAAATAAATGCCACTTTTCCTTTCCAAACCTTTTCCAATTTCCATATCCATTAATTAATCACAGGTGATCCCCATCACCATGTTTTTTCCCAACATTCAGCTTGGAATATGTGTCCCATGACCATGGTCTTATTTTACCTTTATTAACTTTATTACATGGAGTTTTAACCAGGGTAGTTACAGAACCCTCGCCATTGGGGGAAAACCGTCCTCGGTGTTCAATGACACCTACAACCAACAAGACTGCTGAAACCAAAACATACTGCCCATGGAGCTTTATAACTTAGCTTGTTGTAGTATTTACAATGATCAACCTACTGAGAAGTAACCAATATGACAACATAACAACATGACAACCATAATTACATGACACCATACCTCTTATTGGAGATTTATACCATAACTCATGGCGGTATTTACATCCATATACATATATACATAAACCAAAACAACATACCAAAACATATACCAAAAAAATTCGCTCAACCAGCGAATAGAGAAGGATACATAGCTCACATTTGATCTGCCATCTCCAATGTAGCTTCATCAGGCCCAAAGTTCTTCCATTGCACTTTAATTTTCTTGATGAGCATCTTTTTCTGCAAAATACATTGTGATTCCGGTTGGAATTCTCCTTTTGGATCCACTTGCAATACAAACCAGTCAATAACATGACCAACATCTTTAACATGATTCTTAAGCAATGACACATGGAAAACATCATGGAATTTCATTGTGATAGGTAGCACAATTCGATAGGCTATTGGACCAATCCTTTCAAGGATCTCAAAGGGTCCACAATATGAAGGTGCTATATTGGCACACGATCCAATCCTCTGGGAGTTCTTATTGGGCTTAATGCGGAAGTACACATGTTACCCAACCTTAAACTCCTTAAACAAATTATTATGGTATGTGTTATACTCTTTCCACGACTAGCCCCACGTGCTGTATGTTGCGTCGGGTGTAGCAGGGGGGTCACAAGGGGGGAGGCAGCCCCCATTGTTGGGGTCCCGGGCAGCGCCCCAGAAAAAATTGTTTTGGTGTGCGGACCCACTCATAGGCGGACCCACCCATGTTTTGTGCATGAGTTTGCACATGGTTTTGGGGTACGATGGTTTTCGGCCCCTGGTATTTTGTAGATCCGGTCAAGGGAACTACGGTTATGTTCTAATCCAGGGTTAATGGATTGGGGTTTATGTATGCTTCGGTATGTATATATATGTGTTGTAACACTAAAAGGAATATAATGAAAAATCAAGCTGGTCGTCCCGATTTGGGATCCAGGGGAAAATCTCTGTGTTTATCTGTTTTATGTTTTATGCTCTCGCTATTGTATATTTTCTATTATAAGATGTGTGTAGATAATTTCTGTTCGGGGTTAAAACCTACATTTTTGTATCAGATCTATTTCAGCTTCAAGGGGATGCCTTTGCTGCTGAGGGTTTTTTTTCTCGGGCCTGAGGTAGACCCTGTTCAGTGGGAGATCTGCGGGATCGATTCTTGCGGTGAAAGAAGATGGCGAGCGGCGGAAAGATAGAGATCGAGAAATTTCATGGTCAGAGTTTTGGGTTGTGGAAGCTCAAAATGGAGGATCTGCTGTTGGATAAATATCAGTGGATCGTGGTAGATCCAGATGAAGACTGGAAGAAACTGGATCGGAAGGCTAAGAGCACAATACATTTGTGTGTCTCAGATTCAATATTGTTGAATGTATCTGGGGAAGCTACAACGAAGAATTTGTGGGAAAAACTTGGGAATTTGTACCAATCTAAGTCTCTGGTGAATAAGTTGTTCCTGCGGAAAAAGCTGTATAACCTGAGGATGAAGGATGGAGACTCGGTGACAGAGCATATGGACGCCTTCAATACTGTGGTAAGTCAGCTGTCATCTGTTGATATTAAAATCTCAGATGAAGATAAGTGCATCAGTTTGTTGTGTTCTCTACCAGAATTGTGGGATAGTCTGGTTATTGCAATAGATAACAATACAACTACCTTGAATTTTTATGACATTGTCTCAGCCTTGCTGTCGGAGTAAATGAGATGGAGAAATATGGAGGGCCAGAATGGAGATGCCTTATCTGTACGAGGAAGGTCACAAAACAAAAACAAGAATAAGGTTTCGAGTGGGAGATCCAAATCTAGAGGGAGATTTGAATCTCCTGGAAAGTTTGTAAAGGTATGCTGGAAATGCGGAAAGGAAGGGCACTACAAAAAGGATTGCAGATCTAAAGCTCCCGAGAAAGGAAAGGGATCTGATGATGCTCCTTCTGCAGAGGAAAAAACCACCTCGGATGAAGGTGGGGATGTGTATTTGGCTTCTTCTTTAAATACACATGTAGATCATGAGTCATGGTTGATTGACTCAGGTGCATCCTTTCACTTCACTCCCCATAGGGAGTGGTTCTGCGAGTATGAGAAATATGATGGTGGTGATGTCTTCCTAGGGGATGATAGGAAGGCCATAATCGTCGGACGTGGAAAATTCAAGTTGAAGCTGCAAGGTGGAAGGATTAGAACACTTCCTGGTGTTATGCATATTCCTGAATTGGCCAGAAATCTGATTTCTGTAAGCAAGATGGATGATGCGGGTGTAAAAATAGTGTTCGAGAAAGATGCCTTCAAGATAGTTCGGGGAGCATTGGTATTAATGCGGGGAGTTCGGATTGGAACTCTTTACAAGCTACAAGGTAGCACTGTTATTGATGGGTGTAACAGTTCTGTGGTTCCTGAAAGTGGAGCGGAAAGCCTAGCTGTCTCTGGAGAAAAGACCATGCTATGGCATCAAAGGCTTGGACATATTGGAGAGAAGGGCCTTCGGATACTGCATAGAGATGGTATGGTACAAGGTATGTCTAATTGTTCTCTGGATTTCGATTTCTGTGAACATTGTGTATATGGGAAGCAGAATCGGGTGAGTTTTCCTTTTGGTGCTAAGAGGGCGAACAAAATATTAGAACTTGTGCACAGTGATGTGTTTGGACCTGTGTCAGTTCCATCACTGGGAAAGTCTGTGTACTATGTTTCATTCATAGATGACTTCTCAAGGAATACATGGATATATTTCTTGAGGAAAAAATCTAAAGTCTTTGACAAATTTAAAGAATTTAAGGCTCTGGTGGAAAACCAGACAGAGAAGAAGATAAAGGCGTTGAGGACAAATAATGGTGGGGAGTTCTGCAAGAAGGAATTTGAAGAGTTCTGTAAGAAGTGTGGCATAGCATGACACAAGAATACTCCATACACACCTCAGCAAAACGGAGTTGCAAAAAGAATGAACAAAATGTTGATGGAAAAGGCAAGAAGCGTGCTCAGTGGTATCGGGTTAGGACAAGAATTCTGGGCAGAGGCAGTGGAGACTGCATGTTACTTAGTTAATAGATCACCTTCATCAACGTTGGAGGATAAGACTCCACATGAGGTATGGACTGGTAAGAAACCCTCTCTTTCACATCTAAGGGTATTTGGATGTGATGCATATGTACATGTTCCAAAGGGGAAAAGGACCAAGTTGGATAATAAATCTGAAAGGTGCATCTTTATTGGGTATAAAGATGGTTTAAAGGGTTACAAGCTTTGGAACCCAGAAACAAGGAAGATTGTGTACAGCCGAGATGTGGTGTTTAGAGAGGTGAAAGATGTTTTTACACATGAAGTCCTACCAAAGGAACCTGAGAAGATAGAGTTTGAGCTAAAGGAGGATGAATCGGACTCTACAATAGAAGAATACTCAGAAGAGGAAGAGCCACAAACTCCAGCTGTGAGAAGATCAACTCGGGAAAGAAGGCAACTAGAAAGGTATAGTCCATCTGCTTTTTTTTTTTTCTTCAGGTTTTGCCTTAACTATAAGTGATGATGATCCCAGAACTGTCAGGGAGGCAGTAGATTCAGAGGATGGAAAACTCTAGAAGGAATCCATGGTTGATGAAATGGCATCCTTGCACAAAAATGAGGCATGGGATCTGGTGGAGTTGCCGGCTGGAAGGAATCCCATCGGGAGCAAATGGGTGTTTAAAAGAAGATGAATGTAGAAGGCAAGGTGGAGAAATACAAAGCTCGGTTGGTAGCAAAAGGTTATTCCCAGGTGCTGAGAATTGATTTGGTGATATTTTTTCTCCTGTTTCCAAGGTTACTTCTATTAGATTACTTTTATCTGTTGCTGCTGCATTTGATTTTGAGATAGAATAGATGGATGTGAAGACAACATTTCTTCACGGGGATCTAGAAGAGGAGATCTACATGAAGCAACCTGAAGGCTTTATGGTGAAGGGAAAGAAAGAACTAGTATGCAGGTTGAAGAAGTCTCTGTATGGGTTAAAACAGTCACCAAGGATGTGGTATCAGAAATTTGATACCTATATACGGGGACTTGGCTTCACGAGAAGCAAGGAAGATCATTGTGTTTATTTTAAATTAATTGGTGATCGTGTTATATATCTGGTCTTGTATGTGGATGATATGTTGTTGATTGGAAATGACAAAGAAATTATCCAAGATTTGAATACCCAACTGTTCTCCAAATTCGACATGAAGGATCTTGGTGCTGCAAACTATATTTTGGGCATGGAAATTAAGAGAGATCGGGCAAAGAGGAAGCTCTGGTTAAACCAGAGGAAGTATGTCGAGACTATATTGCAGAGGTTCAATATGCAGGATAGTAAACCAGTGAGTGTTCCTATTCCTATAGGTGCAAAGTTGTCTGCTGAACAGTGTCCCAAGACACAAGAAGAAGAGGAGGATATGTCCCGTGTTCCATATGCAAGTGCAGTGGGTAGCCTGATGTATGAAATGGTTTGTACTAGACCAGACATTGCACATGCAATGGGAGTATTGAGCAGGTTTATGTCAAACCCAGGGAAGGATCATTGGACAACAGTGAAGCGGGTTTTCAGATATTTACGTGGCACTAGTGATTATGGCTTGTGCTACCAGGGAAGACCAGGATTGGAAAGAATGTTGGACATTCGTGGTTTTATTGATGCAGACTGGGCTGGAGATCTGGACCAAAGAAGATCTACAAGTGGGTATGTGTTTAGCCTATTTGGAGGCGCAGTCAGTTGGATGAGTAAAAGGCAGTCTGTAGTGGCTCTTTCAACTACAGAGGCAGAATACATAGCAGCCACTCATGCAAGCAAGGAAGCAGTTTGGTTGCAGAGATTGTGTTCAAGTATGGGGTTGATACAGCAAGCTATAAGGATAGACTGTGATAGCCAAAGTGCAATTTTCTTGGCTAAGAACCCTGCTTATCATTCAAAGACAAAGCACATTGATGTTCAATATCACTTTGTTAGAGATATGGTTGAGGCTAAAAGGGTGTTGCTGGTAAAGGTGGACACTTTGAAGAATGTTGCGGATGCATTGACGAAGTCTGTGAGCACTCAGAAGTTCTCTTGGTGTAGAGAAACAATGGGTGTTGAAGAATTGGCCCAATGACTAAGCTCTCCTGTGGCCCCCTGTGGAAAGAAAACAACAAGTGGGAGAATTTTGGGTATGTGTTATATTCTTTCCACGACTAGCCCCACGTGTTGTACGTCGCCGCCGAGAGCTGTGAGCGGAGAGTCTGAGAGGCAGCCCCAACGTGGAGTCAGGTAGCGCCCGTCATTTTTTTTTGGTGTGCGGACCCACTCATAGGTGGACCCACCCATGTTTTGTGCATGATTTTGCACATGGTTTTGGGGTACGATGGTTTTCAGCCCCTGGTATTTTGTAAGGTCGGTCAAAGAGACTACGGTTATGTTCTAATCCGGGGTTAATGGATTAGGGTTTATGTATGCTTATGACATGTATATATATATGTGTGTGTTGTAACACTAAAAGGAATATAATGAAAAATCAAAATTTGGTCGTCCCAATTTGGGATCCAGGGGAAAATCTCTGTGTTGATCTGTTTTATGTTTTATGCTCTCGCTATTGTTTATTTTCTGTTATAAGATTTGCGTGTAGATGATTTCTGTTCATGGTTAAAACCTACACTCTTATTAGGCTTAATGCAGAAGTACACATGTTACCCAACCTTAAACTCCTTAAACAACTTGTTATGGTCTGTGTAAATTTTTTGTCTATCCTGTGCTACCTTCATATTTTTCTTGATCACCTGCATTTCTTGTTCCATATCTGCCAACATGTCCAGTCCAATAAATACCCTGTTAACTGGATCACTACAACTAATAGGAGTATTACAACTCTGCCCATACAATGCCTTGAACGGACTCATCCTTAGTGACTCCTGATAACCACTATTGTAAGCAAACTCACTAATGGAAGGTAATCCTCCCATCTATTCTACTGATGCATCACATACATCCTCAACATGTCCTCCAATATCTTGTTTACCCTCTCTGTATGTCCATGTGTCTGCGGATGATAACTTGTGTTGAGGGGTAACTTTATACCTGAACCTAAAAATAACTCTTTATAAAACCTAGAAGTGAACTTGGAATCCCTAGGTGACATAATATTCTTGTAGAAATTGTACAACAAGCATGTATATCATGGATTCAATCCGATCTAAAAATGTACTAAAGTTAAATACTGAATTGCTTCTACAAATCAATTGTAGAATTAAAAACACAATCACCAATCACATGAAGCAAAGAAGAATCAATCAAGCCACAACACAGATAATTTCTCGGGGAAAGATTGCTGCTCAAAACCCCACTATCTTCTATTGTATATTCAACATGGATACATGAAAAAATTACATACAACTCTTCTCACAGGAGCCCTCATGTACTCAACTAATTGTCTCAGTCTGTCTCAGATAAAACTGACCAATACTTAGCCAATTTATTGCCTCCAGACAGCCTACCTTGCTTGTGCATTTCCTGATGAATGCCTTCCCTATTCTTTAGGAATTTTGGCCTTCCTAAAATGTGCAAGGATCATGGGCAATCCAATGGGTGTTTGGTTGCATGGGTGCAACCCAATAATCCTACAACTGATAGTCAACTTCCCTTTCACCTAGATCTCAACTGGGTCTCCATTGGAACCGACATGCATGCAGCTAATAATAGTAAATCCTCAGTTGCATGTGAGATCATTGATTGTGAATTAATTAATATTTAATTCATTTGATCTCTCACTAGTGTATCTAACAAATACAACTAGCACAACTAAGTTTAACTCACTTAATTGAGTTAAACTGATTACAACCTGCATTAACTAATGCACCACTGCACTTCGAACTCTGTTACAACTTGAATTACTCTATATGCCTCACCAACTACCTCTAACTTGAAATTCATGAGCTAACTGAGTTTATCACACTGAGTTAACAATTAAAAGTTATTTTGAGATTAGATTACATTTTATTGTCCATCTTGATTAAGGGATAACTAAAATAGACATGCACCAAATTTAGCCCACACTAGTGTAGGTGCTGCTAAGACCTATGGTCCCACCCTAATGTAGGTGCTGCTAAGACCCGTGGTCCCACCCTAATGTAGGTGCTGCTTGGACCTCTTGGTCCCACACTAGGCATGGGTGCTGAAATTTTCTTGTTGAATTTCAACACTTCTTTGGTACACCATGCAACCTCGACACATCTTTGATGAATACATATGCCACATCACTAGTTGAATATGTAGATTTCACTGGAATTAAGTGTGTTACCTTTGTCAACCTATCCACCTTGATAGTGTTATCATTAAGTTGGTACAGATGGGCTGCTCCACCAGACAACTTAGATTAACTATTTCAACCAACTTTTGACTGAAGATTAGCCTCTTCAGTCTGAGAGGGCTCTCTCAAGGTAACTTGTGATTTTTCAATGAAAAATCTATTAAATGGATAACTATATGACAATGACTTGATTGTGATTAATTTCAGGTTTAAAATATAGAGGATTTGGTACCATTGGGCTAATGGAGTCAACATCGATAAACTCAAGGAAAATAACCCTTCTGGTGGAAGCTGAGGCAAGTGAACATTTCAATGAAAAGATAACACACATACACAGGAAATAGTAGCAGTTCAATATCTAAAGGAAGTCAGAGCATGGTTCCCATGATTTATGAGTAATTAGACATAAACATACTCAGATATAAAACATGAAACATATAAGACATAAACTCATTGAAACATCATTCGAATCTCAGGTGAGGAAGGAAAAATATCCACTGTATATTACTGAATATGAAAACTCTTACAAAAGTAGCAATGTGATACAATATTCTCCAACCATTCATTCATCGAAATACTGCCTATTAATAGACATCAAACCTTTACATCGAATATGCCAACAAGGCTAGATCATTAAGTTCTTTTACTGCCACCTAGTCTAACCATAAGCTAGATATTTGGAATTAAAAACTGACACCTACTAACTTTAGGAGTTAGAGTCCTAACAGAACTCAACTACCTATTTATTACATTTTTATCTGAAATAAAACCCAATTACATTGAAAAGTATCATGTGTTTTAATAATGTTGACCATAACCAAAACATAAATGTCCTCACTGTCTTCATTAAATAGATCTTCCTACTTTTAAGGAGCTGCTGCCATCGCACATGATGAAATATCTCTATGATGAATTGATAATTTGAAGATGAGTTGGACAAATTTGAGGACCAAACCTATATGAAAATATCCTTTTGACCATATTTGACCTCCATATGTGATCATCTAACCTTGAATTCACCATTTCAAACCAAAATTCCTTCAAAATTTAACTTGTTGTCAAAACAGGGGAAAACAGGGCAATTTCGTAGCAAATTTTGGTAGAAAATTTAATTTACCAATTTCCACCACCTCTTAGCTCTCTCTATTGTCATGGATTTATTTGATATGTTTAAAGAGCCAATACAAAGTTTTTTTAAGGTTTGTTTTCTAGACTCATAAGCTTTTTTATGAAAAAGTCATCTTCAGAAATTTCGTAGTGCTTTTTGGGCTTAAAGCCTAGTTGGCACTACGAAAACACCTAATCTGACAGAAACATAGGAAACAATCCTTTCATAAAAATTTCACCTTTTGATGAGTAAAAACTGATGGGTGGCATCTTCAAAACTAACAAAAACTTACCACACTCCTCAAAATTTGGTAGTTCTAACCTTCTTTGTCATTTGAAGCTTGAGTTCTTTAGGCTCATTAGTGACTGTAATTTTCAGGCCCCTCTTTTTCAATTCATCCTATATCATTTACATTTGTTCTTGAAAGTCCTTTAATTGATTCTGTAATGATATTCTCTCAACTTGCAAGTGCATATTCCTCTTTCTGGTATGTTTGGAAAAAAGTCTTAGGGGCTGGGTTCTTTTCAACAGTCTTTTAGCATCACTCATAGATCCTTTAAAAACTAAAAGTTCATTGTCCCACTTTTCAATCATCTGATCAAACTCAATCTTTTCAGACCTGTGTTTCTCTGCTTCCAATTTTAACTCAATTATTTCTTCGCTTGCTTCTCTTGTTCTGTGAGGAGCTCCATTTCTGATTTTTCAACCACCTTCTCCTTTCCTTTTTTCTGTACAGTGATGACTTCCTCTACTGGAGAGATACCAATAACTTCTTATATCAAAGGATTCTTTCCTTTATCAATAGCTTGAGACATAAATCCTTTGGCCAGCTATGATCTAGTTAATGGTTTTCTTGGATGGAAGACAAACTCTGCATCTTCTGCAGTGAAGTCAAGCTTTTTGGTAGTGATAACTTTCTTTTTATTTCTGCTCCCTCCAACATCAACAACCTAAACTACTGGGGATTCCTCTATGTCTATAGCTTGAAGTATGGCTTCCAAATTACCTTTCTCACTTGATTGGCCCTTTGTTTTACTTCTTTTCATCCTTTCTCGTTTATATTTGCTATTGAATTTTGGTTTTTTGCTTGCAGGTGCTGACAGTGAGACTGGTGTCTCTTGTGCAGGTTCTGTATCAATCTCCATTGGCTCTTCTTCAACATTCATTGGCTCTGTTTCTTTATTTTCTATCTCTATTTCATTAACAGGCTACTCATTCTGAATTGAGGGAGTTTCTTTAGGTTTAGGAGTCTTCTTAGGAGTTACTACATCAATTTCATATCCATTAAGAAAAAGGAAAGAAGACCAATCTCTGTTTATCTTTCCTAATTCCTCCAACACTAAAAACTTAATAAGCCCATGATGAAACACAAATGTATCACTATTTTGTGGCCTGGCCTACACCTTATCTGCCATCTTGCTTAAAATTCTAAACAGGTAAAAAGGAAGATCAATGGCTTGCTTACCAGTGAAATGCAGTAGAAGCTTGAAGTGATATTGGTACACCATGTGGAACCTCGCTTCGCAAGTGAAATATTTCTGAATGATCATTAGCAGTTTAGAGTAGTCTTCCTTCAGATATGTTCTTGGAATCCCAGTAGCTATGTCAGTTCCAACATGTTCATGCTTCATGAATTCATCACAATTTTGTAGCTTGAATTTAGTGGACTTAAATCATTGTTCACCTTGTCTTGGGATCTCTGTAGCTTGGGCTATTGTCCCAGGGGAGACAAAAAATTTCAACATTCCCACTTTAGATGATATGCCAGTGATATTTGTTGCAAAATCCTTTGATATCTGAACATGAAAACCCTGCAATTTCTGGCAGAATCTCATACAACCTGTGTTTTTGAAGGCTTCAGAAAAATTGGGTTCCTCGTTCAATAGCTTCAGGTCCATTGGTTCGAACCTCAAACAACAACCTCCCTTGTGTGCCTTCCTCTTGGTTTCCATCTTCTTTATACTGCTCAGTTTCTTCACTGCTGTGACACCTACAAATTAAAAAATGGACAGAGAGCTGCTTTGAAGATGGACAAAGAGCTGCTTTGGGGCGGAGGTGAACCTGTCGTGGGATAGAGATGAATGAACTAATGACAGGGCAAGAGTGAGTGGAAAGTTATTAAATCAAAGTTAAAAACCTCACAGTGGGAAAGATGAGGAATGAGGTGGAAAGCAGGAATAAAAGCACATCAATCATGATTTAAAATTATAATGATTCTCATAACTAACTGGAAAAGACGCCACTTTAACCTCAACCAATGAAAAAATGACATGTCATTCGAACCTCTGTCTCCCGCAAAAAATCAAGATTTCGTAGCGCCAACAGTTTAAAATCTGACAGATTCGCTTTGGAAAGTTTAGGTATTTCCGTAGCGCAAACTGTCATTTCATATCTATGTGAGCTACGAAATCTGGTAAAAACAGACATGTTGACAGTAAAATTTAAAATGAACCTTGAGAAGATATGGAATGATAACTAATTGACAAGACATGGTTTATGATGATTTTTGGCCTTAGGATCGAAATGGTTTCCACCCCCTTTATCAAATTCATG
Source organism: Pinus albicaulis (assembly GCA_034641835.2). Taxonomy (NCBI): domain Eukaryota; kingdom Viridiplantae; phylum Streptophyta; class Pinopsida; order Pinales; family Pinaceae; genus Pinus; species Pinus albicaulis. The sequence goes on from CM076572.1 coordinate 1,116,710,070, forward strand.
ATCAAAATTGACATAACAAAAAAACTAGGAAGACCTTAATTAAGCCACCTTGTAAAATTTTGAGTGTGATAATAGTGGCTCCACTGGGGATGGTGTGCCCCTGTGGCACAACAAAGAACATGTAGTTCCAATACCATACTTATTGAAATAGAACTTCTAAAATTCATAAATCCTTCTTCAAAATCTTATGGCCTTCTCCTCGGGCTCAAGCTTGATGATCAGCCTGTCTTTATTAGCAAAACATTATAAAAGAAAAAGAAATATAAACAATGGAGTGAATATCTAGTAAAATTTTTGGAGGAGTAGCATTTCCAAAACCTACCATTGACAGGTCCTCCGGCACAAATTTGTCCATCCATTTCCTAAAGCAGATAAGTATTGCTGCCATGATATGCAGCTACGCAAATGGTCCCTTCCAGATGTTTTCAAACTTTCCATGCTTTCCCTTTTCCTCAATTATAGCTTGCCACTTCAAAACTACATATTGAAGCTGGAAATTATCCTCTTTAACCTTTCTGTCAAATGTTTTATTCACTCTATTTTGTGATTGTTGATGGTTGTTGTATACCTCCTCTCTTTTTTCTTGTAGAGCTATGAGCTGGTTTATCCTTCTCTGAATGGCATTGGGTTCCTCTTCAAGTTCCTTCAACAACTTCATTATAGGAACTCCCAAGGAAGTGGGAAAAATAAATTCAACTCCATTCACTAATTCGTAAGGGGATGTACTAATGGATTTCTTTGTGCAGACCCTATCAGCCCAAAGATGCCATGATCTCTTGTTTTCCTACACCACCTTTTTGATAATTCTCACAATACTTTTATTATATGATTCTGTAAGGCCATTACTTTGGGGGTAATAGGATGTTGAATGCCAAAATTTTATATGATACCAATGACAAAAGCTAATTAATTTTTTGGATTTAAAATCTTGTGCATTGTCAATAATAATATTCATAGGACAACCAAACCTGGACAAAATATTGTTCTCCAATAACTGAATGATGACTGAGTCAGTGGCCTGCCTTGTTGGGATTGCTTTGATCCATTCAGTGAAATAATTTGTGCCTGTCAAAATCCAGCGATGCTGCCCTGAAGATGTTGGGTGTATTTCTCCAATAAAATCCAACCCCCATTGTTGGAAAGGTGCCTCAACATATATTGGCATCAAAGGTAAAGAAATCAATTTTTTCTTACCATAAAAAATTTGACACTCATGGCAAGAAATGATCTTCTTGAAGACATCCTTGAACATGGTGGATCAATAGTAACCTGTTCTGAGTATTTTGTTTGTTGTGTCTTTCCAATAGTGGTGTCCTCCACAATCTCCCTTGTGAAACTCCTCAATGGACTTTTCAACTTCCTCTTCCAACAAACAATTCAAAAGGATTCCACCGTTATCTTTCCAATACAAATTCTTATTTACAATCCAATATCCTAATGATTTCATCTTTACAAACCTTGCTTTGGATTCGATCAACTCTGGAGGAGATTTGTGATAATGTAAGACAAATATTATATCTCTGTACCATTCAGATAAAACGAACTTCTCTTCAATAGGTATCAACTCTTCATCTTCTTCTGACAACTCTGAAATGTCTGCAATGAAATTCATGTTAATACATTCAAAGTTGCATTGTGCCATTAGTTTTTTAACTGTTGTCCTTTCACCAACTTTGTAGGCTTGATTTCTATGTCATACTCCAACAAAGTAGCTATCCATTTCCCTCTTTTGCCATCAGGATCATCTTGTGTCAAAATGTCTTTAACCACAGTGTTAGGTACAAATCAATGACATGTGAGTGTAAAATATAAATTCTGAAGTCTTTAAGAGCTTTGATCAAAGAACATGCCTGTTTTTCCAAAATATTATACTTCAACTCTAGGCAGGAGTTCTGCTAAAAAATGAAATAGGTTGTTCCGTACCTTGCTGTCCTTTCCGCAATAAAACTCCGGCAATGGTATTTTCAGAGGCAAATGTGAAAACCAGAAATTCACTTGAAAAATTTGGACTAATAAGCACTGGGGCTTGAGTGAGGGCTTTCTTTATCTCTTCAAATGATTGGTTGGCTTCAACAGTCCACTTAACATAAGCTCGCTTCTTTAACATCTTGGTAATGTCTTTGACAATTTCAGCAAAGTTCGGGATGAACCTTCTAAAAAAGTTTACTTTCCAAGAAAGGACTAAATTTCCTTTTTGTTACTTGGAAAGTCTATCTTCTGAATTGCATTAAATCTATTAGGAACAACCTTTATCCCATCCTTTGATATGATATGTCCAAGAAATTTTCCAGAAGTTAGAGCAAAAATAATTTTAGTGGGGTTAAGAGAGATACCATATCTTCTGCATTTCTGTAGAATTTTCTCCAAATGTTTCAAATGATCTTCCTCCCTTATTGAAAACACAGTTATGTCATCCAAGTAGACCACAATTGATTTGTATTTCTCCTCAGCAAAAGCAATGTCCATTTCTCTTTGAAAGGTCTCTCCTGCATTCATCAAACCAAAAGGCATCTTGGCATACATGAATGTCCCCCATGGTGTGGTAAAAATAGTCTTCTCCTGATCTTCCGAGTGTAACAAGATCTGATTATAACCTGAAAATCCATCCAGCATGGACATCCTTTGAGGGCCAACAATATTTTTCAAAATCTGATCCATCATGGGAAGAGGGTAGTTGTCCTTCAAAGAAGCCTTGTTCAGATTTCTAAAGTCAAGATAGATTCTGATCTCACCACTCTTCTTTCTGACTGGTACCAGATTAGCAAGCCACTTTGAAAATCTTATAAGCACAATGATCTTTGCATCAAAAATTTTCTTAGTCTCCTTCTCAATCAGAGGCATGAGCAAAGGGTTAATCCTTCTCAAATTCTGTTAGAAAGGTTTCTCATTCTATTTGATAATATTAGTATGTTGTGTAATACTAGGATCATACCTTTTCAGATCAACATAGCTCCATGCAAAAACATCAATGTATTTCTTCATCATCTCAATATATTTCTGCCGCATCTCCATGGTAAGAAACTGGGAAAGCTTTACCATTTTAGGCATTGCTGCTGTACTAAGATTACAAGTTTCTACCTCCTCATCATCAACTTGCATTCTAGGAGATCTAAAAACATCATTTTGATCAAATTTTTTTTCAAGTGGAATAAGGCCATTTGGTATACAATTGTTTTTCAGCTGCAAGACTTCATAATTGACCTTGGTTTCAGCAAACATGTTTTGTTGATCCACTTGTATGTTTTCAAACTCCTCCTTTAACTCTATGAAGTTTCAAACCTATCGGTCATCTTCAAACACTTGCCAATGAATGATATTATCAGGAACTACAGGCCTATGTCAGACTTCAACTTCATAATTCTCAATAGAATGTGTAGGGCTGACAAACGAACTTGCAGAGACAACTAGAGAATCAACCACTGAATTTTGGTCTCTAGCTTTCACAATAAATACATATTCTTGAAAATTTTCAACCATTTCCATAATTATATTTTTGTAAGCCCTCATCCTTACATCCTTAGTTTGGTATAGTCCATCAAATTGTTTGATTACTAACTCTGAATCACCACACACTGATATCTTCTTAGTACCCGATTTCTTCAAAATTTCCAAACCCAAAACATAGATTCATATTCAACCATATTATTGGTGTAGTCAAAGTTAAGTTTAAAGGAATAAAAATTACTTTCATCATCATGATTAGTGATCTATATGCCTGCTCCAGCCCCTCTCTTCCAGAAGATCCATCAAAGTGTAGAAGCCACAAACCCTCTGTTTTTTCTTCTACAATTCTTGATTTTCAGCTTGTTTATTTTTTGTTTTCCCTTGGATTTCTGCTTCATCAATTAGCTCATTGAAAATAATTGCTGATCCTAATTTTGTTTCAACAAAATAAATGGGAAAATTTCAAGGCTTATCCTTGCTGCTTACCATGTAGGCCATCTGACTTGCCCTATACAATCTTCTCTGCTCACCAAAAACAAGAATGGTAGCATATGTCATGTCCATCTGCATAGTACCTTTGATTTTTGTTGCCCAAGATCTGGATAAGAGCATGCCAAACTTGGGAGGGATATCGGCCACCACTATGTCCCTCACCACTATTTTATTGTGACAAGCCAACAACAAAATATTTGATCAGACCTGTGCATTGGACTCTCTTAGAGTCAAAAGAAAACATATCTTTATAAGGCCTAGTGATCTCCAAACCCATCCTCTCCATAATGAGTTTAGGCACGAGGTTATGAGAAGCCCCCAAATCCAACATGGCATTGTGCAAAGTCATATCATGGATATTAAGGCTAACATAAAAGGGAGGGACTTCTTCATTCTTCTCATCTTCCACCCTTGGCCCTAGGAAAATGGTAGGATGTTCTTCTTGTAGATTAAGGATACCTGAAGGTCCTAGTTGATAATTCAACATCTTCACAATTTTTCTTCTATACTCATTGACCTTGATAATTTCTCCAAAGGGACAAGAATCTTAATTTAAGAGATCTCATTCTCTAAACTAAAAGTAGATGTGACTTTTTCAACTTCTTTGGCAGGAGGTGGAAGTGGCGGGTCCTTCTTTGGCTCAGCTGCTTTAGGAGCATCCTTCTTTGGCTGAGTTTTATTTGTAGTGATGGGAACATTTCCGTTTCTTAGATTGTACTGCTTCTACATCTCAAATATAACATGCTGATAACCCTTTAGGTAATCAGATTGTCCCTCATATTTTTTCAAATTATGACTAGACTCATCATGCTCTTCCTTGGTCAGAAACATTCCAGGCATATCTTCATCTAGACAGTGGTTAATATCTTCTTGAAACTCAGGCTTAGTTTATTCTTCATCAATCAAATTCTGTTGAAAGGGAGGCCTCACTTGTGGGTCAGGCTGATTTATGTTTTCTCTTTGTCTTTGCTAATTTTGAGGCCTCCTAAACTATGGATTTCTGATTTGTGGATCATGTTGTGCAACAGGTAAGGGAGTGGGCCGTGGCTCCAAGGGCAAGTCTATCCATGAGTTTCTCCATGTTCTTCAACATAGAATCAAGCTTAGCATCTGAGGTTGAAGGTTTATCTTCTTCTTTCAATTTTGATTTACCCGTCTTAGGCCTATTTGCAGCTATCATGTTTACTTCTACCTTCACTGCATCATTCTACATTGCTGCTAGAGAAGCAGACTCTCTTTCCCTAAGTAGAATAGGGAAATCATAATCAAATGTCGCTGCATAGTGTAATTGAGAAGCTCTCGGGGGAGGTTTAAGATGAACAGGTATGGAGTTATAGACTTTTTTAAACCTCTTAGATAAGTCTTGGACATATTCATCTAAGGCTCTTTTCAAATTGTTGTATTCAGTCAGCACTTGCACTGGATTCACCCTACTCCCCCATTTGTTCAAAAACCTATCTTCTAGCGGGTTCCAATTCTGCAAGTTTGCTAGGGCTAGGGCTTTAAACCACTTTCTTACTTCACGAGTGAAACTATGAGAAAATAATCTCATTTTAACATCCTCATGGTCTACCTCCTCTCTATCAATGAAATCATTGAATTAATCTACATGTTATTCAATTGTTATTTCCTCTTCACTCCCAAAGGTTTTAATTCTAGTTGAGTATTTATCTAGGAGGTCATGAAGAACAAGAAGGATGACAAGTGGAGCATATCTTGCAGGTCCAGCAGGAGGAGGTGGAGGAACAATTCTAGCCATAATGAAAGGAACTGAGGTATGGGGAGGGACAACAGATGATATGGGTTTCTAATTCTTTGGAAAAACAATAGGAGAAGATGAACTATTAGGTGGTGGTCTAGCTGGTCTTTGCAGTCTAGATATAAATGAACTCAATTAAGGTAAAGGTATACCATATTTTCTTTTCAACAAGAAGTCAAATGGATCTAATTCCTTTAAGTTTTCAAAAGACTCCCTTTCTAACAACAGCTCTGATGTGACTGTTTTCTAGAATTCTTCTTTTTTCTTTAGATACTAGGGATGATGTGTCAATGCCTAGTGTTTGTAGGTCTAGAATTATATCAGTCAATTCATTTTCACTCTTATAACTTAGCAAAACTTCTTCAATTTTATCCTCAAATTTCCTATCTTCAGGACTTCGAATAATTTCAGAGGACAAAATTCTTGAATGTGATGGAATACCTGATTTTGAAGAGTTGCTTCCAATGCCTCTGGGAATCCTCTCTGGATTATCCACAATGGTCGGTGGGTTAGGATCTGGATTTATCCTTGTATATATTTTTCTCGAGGCCACCTTTAAGCATGAAAATTTATAGTGGAGTTACCAAGGTAGTTTCTGCAGCCTCGAAAAGTTCTGAGCTCCTGCTACCTCCAAGAGTTCAGCTTCACTGTTTGAGCTCAAACTTTGGGAAATATGTCTTTAGACTCCCAGAAGATGCACCAAAATGTTATTACTAAGTAGTTATAGATGGGATGCTCCACCAAACAAGTTAGAGCAACTATTTCAACCAAATTTTGACTGAATATTATCCTCTTCAGTCTGAGAGGGCTCTCTAAAGGTAACTTGTGATTTTTCAATGAAAAATCTATTAGATGGCTAATTCTATGACAGTGACTTGATTGTGATTAATTGTAGGTTGAAAATATAGAGGATTTGCTACCATTCTGATAATGGAGTCAACATCAAGAAACTCAATGAAAATAACCCTTCTTGTGGAAGCTGAGGCAAGTGAAAATTTCAATGAAAAGATAACACACATACACAGGAAATAGTAGCAGTTCAATATCTAAAGGAAGTCAAATCATGTTTCCCATGAATTCTGAGTAATTAGACATAAACATACTACAAATATAAAACATGAAACATATAAGACATAAAATCATTGAAACAACATTCGAATCTCAGGTGAGGAAGCCAAAATATCCACTGTATATTACTGAATATGAAAACTCTTACAAAAGTAGCAATGTGATACAATATTCTCCAACCATTCATTCATCGAAATACTGCCTATTAATAGACATCAAACCTTTACATCGAATATGCCAACAAGGCTAGATCATTAAGTTCTTTTACTGCCACCTAGTCTAACCATAAGCTAGATATTTGGAATTAAAAACTGACACCTACTAACTTTAGGAGTTAGAGTCCTAACTGAACTCAAATACCTATTTATTACATTTTTATCTGAAATGAAACCCAATTTCATTGAAAAGTATCATGAATTTTAATAACACTGACCCTAACTAAAACATCAATGTCCTCACTATGTTCATGAAATAGATCTTCCTACTTTTATGGAGCTGCTGCCATCACACGATGAAATATCTCTATGGTGAATTAATAATCTGAAGATGATTTGGACAGCTCCATGGACCAAACCAGTATGAAAATATCCTCTTGACCATATTTGACCTCCACATGTGATCAACTGACCCTGAATGCACCATTTCAAACCAACATTCCTTCAAAATTTAACTCGCTGCCAAAACAGGGGAAAACAAGGCAATTTGGAAGAAAATTTAATTTACCAATTTCCACCACCTCTTAGGTATGTCTATTGTCATGGACCTATTTGATATGTTTAAAGAGCTAATAAAAAGTTTTTTTAAGGTTTAATTTCCAGTTTCAACTGTTTTTTTATTATTAAAAATTCATCTTCAGAAATTTCGTAGCGCTTTTTGGGCCTCAAGCCTGGTTGGCGCTACGAAAACACTTAATCTATCAAAAACACAAGAAAAAGTCCTTTCATCAAAAATTTCAACTTTTGATGAGTAAAAAATGCTAGGTGGCATCTTCAAAACTGACAAAAACTTACCACACTCCTCAAACCTTGGTAGTTCTAACCTTCTTTGTCATTTGAAGCTTGAGTGTCTTTAGGCTCATCAATGACTGTAATTTTCAGTCCCCTCTTGTTCAATTCATCCTGTATCATTTCCATCTGTTCTTGAAATTCCTTTACTTGATTAGGTAATGATCTTCTCTTAGATTGCAAGTGCATATTCCTCTTTCTGGTATGTTTGGCCAAAAGTCTTAGGGGTTGGGTTCCTTTCGACCGTCTTTTAGCGTCACTCATAAATCCTTTAAAAACTGAAAGTTCACTGTCCCATTTTTCCATCATCTGATCAAACTCAATATTTTCAGACCTGTGTTTCTCTGCCTCTAATTTTAACTCAATTATTTCTTCCCTTGCTTCTCTTAGTTGTTCTGTGAGGAGCTTCATTTCTGATTTTCCAACCACCTTCTCCTTTCCTTTTTTTTTGTATAGTGATGACTTCCTTTACTGGAGAGATATCAATAACTTCTTGTATCAAAGGCTACTTTCCTTTATCAATATATTGAGACATAACTCCTTTGGCCAACTGTGAATCTAGTTAATGGTTTTCTTGGCTGGAAGACAAACTTTGCATCTTCTCCAGTGAATTCAAGCTTTTTGGCAGTGATAACTTTCTTTTGCTTTATGCTCCCTCCAACATCAACAACCTGAACTACTGGGGATTCCTCTATGTCTATAGCTTGAAGGATGGCTTCCAAATTACCTTTCTCACTTTATTGGCCCTTTGTTTTACTTCTTTTCATCCTTTCTTGTTTATCTTTTCTACTGAATTTTGGTTTTTTGCTTGCAGGTGTTGACAGTGAGATTGGTGTCTCTTGTGCAGGTTTTGTATCAATCTCCATTGGCTCTTATTCAAAATTCATTGGCTCTATTTTATTAACAGCCTACTCATTCTGAATTGAGGGAGTGTCTTTAGGTTTAGGAGTCTTCTTAGGAGTTAATACATTAACTTCATATCCATTAAGAAAAAGGAAAGAAGACCAATCTCTGTTTATCTTTCCTAATTACTCCAGCACTACCAACTTAATAAGCCCATGATGAAACACAGATGTACCACTATTTTGTGGCCTCGCCTGCACCTTATCTTCTATCTTGCTCAAACTTCTGAACAGGTAAAAAGGAATATCAATGGTTCGCTTACTAGTGAAATGCAACAGAAGCTCAAAGTGATATTGGTACACCATGTGGAACCTCCCTTCGCAAGTGAAATAATTTTGAATGATCATTAGAAGTTTAGAGTGGTCTTCCTTCAGATATGTTATGGGAATCCCAGTAGCTATGTCAGTTCCAACATATTCATCCTTCATGAATTCATCACAATTCTATAGCTTGAATTTAGTGGACTTAAACCACTCTTCACCTTGTCTTGGGATCTTTGTAGCTTGGGCTGTTGTCCCAGGGGAGACAACAAAGTTCAAAATTCCCACTTTAGATGTTGTGCCAGTGAAATTTGTTGCAAACTCCTTTGATATTTGAACGTGAAAACCATGCAATTTTTAGCAAAATCTCATACAACCTGCGTTTATGAAGACTTCAGCGAAATTGGGTTCCTTTTTCAACAACTTCAGGTCCATTGGTTCGAACCTCAAACAAGAACCTCCCTTGTGTGCCTTCCTCTTGGTTGCCATCGTATTTATACTGCTCAGTTTCTTCACTGTAGTGACACCTAAAAATTAAAAAATGGACAGAGAATTGCTTTGAAGATGGACAAAGAGCTGCTTTGGGGTGGAGATGAACCTGCTGTGGGACAGAGATGAATGAACTAATTACAGGGAAATATTGAATGGAAAGTTATTAAATCAAAGTTGAAAACCTCACAGTGGGAAAGATGAGGAATGAGGTGGAAAGCGTGAATAAAAGCGCAACAATCATGATTTAAAATGATAATGATTCCCATAACTAACTGGAAAAGACCCCATTTTAACCTCAACCAATGAAAAAATGACATGTCATTCGGACCTCTTTCTCCTGCAAAAAATCATGATTTCGTAGCGCGAGAAGTTTAAAATTTGACAATTTTTCTACGAAAAGTTTAGGTGTTACCGTATCGCAAACTGTCATTTCATATCTAGTGCACTACGAAATCTGGTAAAAACAGACAGGTTGACAATAAAATTTAAAATGAACCTCGAGAAGATATGGAATGATAACTAACTGACAAGAGATGGTTTATGCTGATTTCTGGCCTTAGGATAGAAATGGTTTCCACCCCCTTTATCAAATTCATGATCAAAATTGACATAACACAAAAACTAGGAAGACCTTAATTAAGCCACCTTGCAAAATTTTGAGTGTGATAATAGATATAATCGTGTTGTCTAGATGTCCTTGAAAAAACTGTGATGAAATCCATAGAAATGACCTCCCACTTCCACTCTGGAATCATAATAGGTTTTAGTAGTCCACCTAGATGTTTGCATTCTTATTTTACCCGTTGCCAATTCAAGCATCTAGCCACAAACTCTGCCACTTCTTTCTTCAGATTTGGTCAATGATAAAAATTCTTCACTATTTTCAATGTCTTCTGGTATCATGGTTGACCCGAATACGGTTTTTCTTGAAATACCCTCAGCATAAGCTTCTTGAGCTTAATATTATCTGGCACATATATCATGTCCCTAAACTTGACCAAGCCATCTGTTGTGAGATGCTAGTCCAGATCCTGATCACCTATACCCTATTGTAACCTGTGCATAAGCTCTTTATACTTGTCATCCTATTGTCCTGCCTGTAAGTTACGATCTTGTAAATCTATCCCATAATAACTCATGACTGCTATATGATTTACGTATATCCACCTGCTAAGAGCATTTTCAACCCTGTTCTCTTTACCTTTAATGTACCTGATCTCAAAGTCGAACTTACTGATCGTGGCCAACCATCTAGCTTGTTTTGCATTCAAATTTGTTTGGCCAAATAAATACCTCAATCCATTGTGATCACTCATCAATATGAACCACTTGCCTAGAATATAGTGCCTCCACATATTCAATGCGTAAATGATCACTGCCAACTCAAAATCATGTGTCAGATAATTTTGCTCGTTCTCATTTAGTTTATGTGACTCAATGCATACTATCTATCCTTCATGCATAAGGACTCCACCAATTCCTCTTTTGAAAGAATCTACACACACCACAAACTCTTTATATGGATCTGCAACCTTTAACACTGAAGCATTTGTCAACAACTGCTTCAATTGTTCAAATATTATTGCACATTCATCTGTCCATTCAAATTTCTTACGTGTCATTTGTAACGATGTAATAGGAGAAGCAATCTATGAGAATTTCCTGATGTACCTATTGTAATAGACTGTTAGTCCCATGAATGATATTGCCTTATCCATATTCCTAAGAGCTTCCAATTCCATGATAGCCCGTTTATTTTCTAGATCCACTACTATTCCTTCCTTAGAAACATGTCCCAAGTAATTCACGTTTGTATGAAAGAAACTGCATTTATTTAGCTTAGCATACAACTAATGCTCTCTCAACAATCTCAATATTGTCATTAAGTGTTCGACATGTTCTTCCTCATCTTATAATATACCAATATATGATCAATGAATACAATAACAAACTTTTCTAGATAAGGACGTAAGCACACTAGTCAAATCAAATGGAAGTACAACAAACTCATAATGTCCATACCTGGTCCTAAAAGCTGTCTTGTATATGTACTCTTCCTTAATGCATACCTGATGATATATGGATCTAATATTAATCTTCGAGAACACTTTTTCTCCCTTCAACTGGTATAACAAGTCATCAATCCTCGACAATGGATACATATTCTTAATGGTTACATTGTTCAACTGCTTGTAGTTGATGCAAAACCTGAGAGTATAATCCTTATTCTTCACAAACAACACCGGTGTGCCCCAAGGTGATACACTTGTCCTATTGTACCCCTTATCAAGCATTTCCTTCAACTACAACTTCAATTCCACTAACTTTGGAGTACTCATCCCGTACGGTGCCTTTGATGTTGATGTTGCCCCTAGTACCAACTCAATAGAAATGTCCACTTCCATGTGAGGTGAGAAATATGAAATCTCTACCAAGAATACATCCTGAAACTATAGTAGAACTGGGTACCTTCTCAAAACATTTGCATCCTTAAATTTCTTACCTTTATAATTGGAAATATGCACTGAAAATAACACACACCTTTTCCCGTGACTGCGCTTGGCCTGCATAGATGTCACCATTCTAACTGATATTGCCTTCTTCTTACCCTCCAAGACTCTTTTTCCCCATTTTAATCCAATCACTCAATAGACTTTTCATAACAGTCCACCTTAGTCCTGTGAAGATATAATCAGCCTATACCCAAAAGCATATTGTATGATCCCAACGGTAGTACATTCAAATGTGTTGATGTAGGCATACCATTCAACTCAAATGCACAAGCTCTTACCCAATGATGAACTATTTTATTTTTACATGTATCCAACAAAACTAACCAAGACTCTGCATGCACTTCCTTACTCAAACCACACTAACCCACCAAGTGAAGATTAACATAACCATAATTAGATCCAGGGTCAATAAAAATAGAAACAAGTCGATCACAAAGCTTATTCAACGCTACGTAAGTCCTGTGAACACTTTGTCCAACATCCCCACTGTCTGTGCCTCCCGAGCACTATAAATTTTCATTCTATAACCATAATGTTGTGGACAATCTCGGCTGCGATGATCCTTGCCACAAGTCCATGTAAAGGCTTACAACATGCACCCTTTTTTTGTTCATCAGACTGAAATTATTGTCCTCTGTCAGATGCGTTGAACTTCTTATTCGGTGCTACATTCTCTTTGTTGCCTATGTCCCGAGGCCTTGCTCGCTTCTTATCCCATTTCCCTTTGCTCTTTGCATTAATTTTCTAATCTTGCTTAGTCTCATATCCACGCTTTGATTGCACATAACAATTCTTTAGCTTCCTGATGGCTTCCTTCAGTGATATAGGCTCATCGAATTCAATCATGTCTTTGAATGCTATCGAATTCAATCTTGTATCTGAATCTTTGCTTTCTCTTTCTTCAAATAAAGCACATACCTCAATAATTCCAAGAATCAGCTAGTGTTCTCCTCATTAGTCATAGATCCCATCTTTAGCTCATAGAATTCCTTTTCCTGTCATCATAGTGTCTCTCTGATAGGTACTTATTCCTGACTAGTCTCTCGAACTCACTCCAATTCAAATCATCTTCACAAATATCTCTAACATTATTTACATATTCCTACCAAATATCTACTTTACCTTTAAGACTGTATGTAGCTATTTTGGCCTTCATGTTCTCTAAGTAATCATGCAATCGAAAGAAATTTTCATCCCAACTAACCAAGCTTCTGCCTCCTCTGAATTCTTCATTTCTCCATTACAGGTAGGTGGCTTTGCTTTCTTGAATTGATCTAGAAAATATCCCCTGTTGTTCCTTTTGTAAGGATGATAACAACGATGATCATGATACCTGTTAGAAACAAAACTAGAATAGAACCTGTGTTCATCACCTCTCTTGTTCGGGGTGTCCATGAACCTACCATCTATGTCGTTTCATCACTATCTGATCTATGCCCACTATGAAACCAACTTCCATATTGACTATTACTCCAATCCTCCTGTCCATGGTTCATTCTAAGCAGTCCCTGTCTCTGCAAGTCTGAAAAACTCTAAATAATAGCGGGATTGAATTCTACTTGGTTTTCATGTGCGCTAGCAAGTCTCTCTTATGATTGAATGATTTGGTCATTGTCTGCTTTTCAACTCCTTATTTCTGCCTTTAAACTTCTCAAAGTGTCTGCTATGTGCGAGGAGTACTCATCTGATCCATAAGGAGAATCTCGTGAAGTATAGTATTCCATTTTTCTATCCATATCTGTTACTCTTTTCCTGCAAGGCATACTATGTCAACTAAAACAAATCATAAACAAATCAACGTACCTCAGTATTATTTGGGGAGTACTCATCACCATGCTACTCATTTGATCCATAGGGAGAATCTCGTGAACTATAGTCTTCCATTTTTCTATCCATATTTTTTATTCTTTTCCTGCAAGGCATACTATGTCAACTAAACCAAATCATAAACAAATCAACGTACCTAAGTATTATTCGGGGAGGATATCTCATTTTCAATACCAACAAGATTAACACAATACATGTATAATCATAATCATAACAACATATAAACTTCATCTCAATCCTCATTCAGTTACCATCCATGATGCCGCAACCACACATCAAATGGACATAATGCATGCATAACAACATATGCACGACATGCATACATACACAATACATACAAATACTGACATGCATAACCAATATATACTCTTGATAAGACATTCAACATCAACACCATTAAATTTCACATGGCAATACAATTGAAACCATCACAACCACCATGCATACACAACAAGCACATAGACCACAAACATACAAAACACATATGAAACTAACATGTATGCATGACCAACACACCACCAATCTAGTCCAAGCGGTGAATCATGCTCTGATACCACTATGCAGCCCCCTCCTCCCACATTTACCCAGGTTAACCGATCCGCTCGGGTAAACATGTGACGATAGGATACTATGATGTGATTCAAATCCCCATGTACAATTAAGGAAGTGGAACCAACAGAACTAAACCAAACTGACCTTCCACACATAATACAAAACCTCCAGGAGCCAACCAACCCTTCCACGTGACCAAACCTTGAGGTAACTTAACATTTCACTAATCTGGACCCTCATCTGCTCCCTTGACAAGACATGCATGTGACTATAGGCATCTAATCGCTCCCACAGCAAGGAAATCCAATGACTATAGAATTTTCTAGCTAGTTTTGTGCCAGCAACCCCGGATTTTGTGCCACTTTTTCAGGGCTAGGACTCAGGCCACTGTTGAGAACTTCATGAAAATTTCAGAAATGACAAATAACATGGAAATAAAGATACTACTGTAAACTTTGATACAAATAATTGATCTAACCCCTACTATCCATGACAAGCATTTCATCAAACATGTCACAAATATGCAATCTACAGGTCATAACAACAGATCTGAGCACAGGGGTCTCATACTTATTTGAGAATCTGTAAGAAGCATTGATGCCTTATCAAAATAGCTGCATTATCATATATTAGGTCATATATTTATTGTTATTCATTTCTAATCAAAGCATGATGAGATCCATACACCGAATCTGTCATAAAATATGCTCATAAACAACATATAACCAAAAAAAATAACAAGGATATAACAACCATAAAAACACACACACACGAGAACGTATATGTACCAATCAATAGAAGAGGGAAAGAGCTCTTAATAACATGTGTAAAATGCAACCAAGCATGTGACTTCCACATACCACCCTACCATAGACTAGGTTGAACCAAATCTTTCTTTAAGTCAGTCACCCATGTGCCATATTCCAAGCATGAATGTGGGGTCTCATGGAATAAATGAAACAAAAATAAACCATGGCTTGCAGAGGCAAAACCACCTCAACCCTTAACCAATGATTCCACCTCATGATCTAACATCACTAATTTACACCAGATTGGTCTCTACCCAAGTTGTCCAAGGCTCCAAAGCATTTGTTCCAACCAGGGCTTCCAGGACTAGTAACTCAACCCACAACTACCACTAGGCTTCACGAGAGTTTGTCCAACGAGGGCTTCTAGTACTAGTAACTCAACCCACCAAGGGATTCCAGAGTGTTTTTCCAACCAAGGCTTCTAGGACTAGTAACTCAACCCAAGTTGTTACAGGGCTTCCCGAGCGTTTGTCCAACCAAGGCTTCGAGGAATTAATAACTCAACCCACAACCATAAGGAGCATGAGAACCAACCAAAAAAAAAGTAACACCCACAACACCATGGCTATCTAGGAAATGGAAAGGTTGGGAAAAATCACTATCAATCTAGGAAATCCTCCATGCCAATGATAGATCATAACCAAGAAATTACATCCATATGCCATGCATGCCAAAACTAGGAATGAAATCATACATGAAACTCGGTACCTACAAGAAAAACCCATTGTAGTTGTTGATCCCAATGTCCTCTTGTGATTTCCTACTCTTCCTTTTCCTTCTTGCTCCAAATCCCATGTATGCCACACTCCTCCAAGAGTGATCCAAGAAAACTCTAAGTGTTGAAGAGTATGAGAGAGAGAGAGAGAGAGAATAAGAGAGATCTCCAAAACTAAATTGTTCAAAAGGTATGAACTGATCCTCAGAAGCCTTTTTATTAATGAGGCCTCTATTTTCTTCGATTTTCCATTCTTTTCCTTCGTTTTCCTCCTCACATGAAACGTGTGACCTTTCACCTTCCTTTTCTCCTATTTTCCATTATTTTCATAAATAATTACCACTTTGCCTTTAAAAACCTTTTCCATTGCCTTTGGAAATTTTCATATCCATTAATTAATCACAAGTTATCTCCATCACTATGTTTTTTCCCAACATTCAACTTGTAATACGTGTCTCATGACCATGGTCTTATTTAACCTTTATTAACTTTATTACATGGAGTTTTAACGAGGGTTGTTATGCTACTCACACCATTCAACAATAGAGTATACTAATGTATTCAAACCATTTCATCATGTCCTACTCAATGAGGAAATAAAAATAAACTGCTCATATTAAATCAATTTGTGTTGTGGATCACCCTAAGCAACATTGTCAAACCAAGAGTAAACACACGTCCTGCCCAGGGCATAAAGGTACTATTACTTATTGCTCTTACTTGCTCTTGGTTAAAATTAACACACAACAATTACTCAAGTCATTCTGTTGGATTGAACCAATTACAAAATTATATTTTCAAGCTTAGGCACACTAATTTTATCTAGCCTCACTTTGAGACAATGCCCGTCAAATTCTCAAATGATTGCACTCGCATCTGGACCATTATACCTTGGTTATGTTAAATGTGATAACAATCTAAGGCTATAGAAATATAGCATCTAGAATTGTCATAGTGTCTTGCAGACATTCATTCGGTGAGTGGATTTACCCTACTATATACCAATAAGGGCATTGTCCTCACCGAGGTCCACATGAAAGACATAGAAACAACTGTATTCTAGTTTCAACATGGTAATCTATCCCATGTGCAGGCCTTAATAATTACTAGTGACAATAGAGCCCCATAATAGCTACATAGACCTTGATGAGGCATAAAATATATATTAGGAACATTGACATTAATATCAAGAACCTCAGGAGTAGATTTGTAATTGGTCCTGGTTGTTACATATGTTAGTAGAAGTGTGATAAGCCACACTATTTGTTTTAAGTCTAATTTGCACATAAAATAGATAATTTATTTTTGGTGGTTTTAGATCACTAGGCATGCTTCATATAAAGGTAGAATCTCATCCCGTCATCACAAGATCCTTCAAGTATTGGATTATAGTGCCTAGTGATTCAGGCTTGAGGAGATTTGAACTTTGCATCATGCAATTATTTCCCCAAGAGTGGATAATAACAATACTTGGCATCATGATTTAAGGAGGTACCTTTGGCCTATAAGTTAATAACAATACCTAAGGTATGGATCACCTCCTACTGCAACTCATGGCCTTGGTATATGAACTATTCAAACCATTAAATAAGGTAATTCATAATGGGCATTGGGGTAAGGTTTATAATTTTCCTCCCAAACATTAAAAAACTGCCAATATGCAGTTTCCAACCCCTAGATTCTACAACCTTTCCCTAATTTCCAAACTAGGGAATCTAGAGGTCTTGTCCCATTTCCACCTTACATATAGAAGCTTGCCCCAAGGTCCTGTCCAAGGATTTTAGAGGTCTTATCCCACTTCCACCCTCCCTATCTAGGGATTCCAAAGGAAATACTTCTCCACCCCTTAGTTAATGAGGGGTTCCAGAGATGAAAATACCCACCCTTGCTTATTTTGGGGATTCCAGGGATTTTTCCTCCACCCTAAGGTTGCTTGGAAACTCCACCCAATTTTTGGGAGTCTGAGTGTGTCGAGTCTGAGTAATGAGGGGCTTCGAAGATAAAAATCTCCACCCTTATTTAATTAGTTATCCCAGAGAAGTTAAATACTAATTGCATCCATGACAATAAGAAATGTATTGTTACAATAGTAGTGTGAGGCATAGGGGTTGACCCAAGTGTTTTTCACCAAATCTGATGGAAATAGTTTGGTTAACAAGACTACAAGTTTTTGTTATCTACATGGTAATGAAATTTCAATTGTGGCATTACTACTGCCCTCCATTCAGGCAATTTATTTTATGAGTAGTAATGATAGTCAAATAGGGAGTTTCTACTAGCCTATGTGTAGGAAGGCATAATTGTAGGGTTTTTCCATTTGAAGGGCAAGGATAAATAATCAATCATAGTATTCTCCTAGATAATCTATACGTAGTATATATTACTACTTTTCCACCCTGGGTATCTCAAGTAAGGTATCAGGGTTGCATTCACAATAATGGCTTTGAGCCAATCATCTCCCAATTTTAAATAAGGCACCATTTATTGAACTATGCTTTAACCTTTAGACATTACATGAATGCAAACTGTGAATTTATTACACCATATCACTTCTAAATTGAACTCTTAGACATTAAGGAGGTACAAGATAATAGGTACTTGAACTAAACTCTAACGTTTTAGGTCCTCCCTGCTACCCTTGTGATGTCACCCACACGAACCTGCACTTGTGCCCTGCTTCTTTGTAACAAATGCCTTAGGAAATTAATTCGTAATACCAATATTCTCATTCTTTAACATTTTTTGCTCCTACTATCTCTTTTAATTACTGCCTGTATGCTTCCTCCCTTTTCCTCTAGTTAGATTTCCCCTTCCTTTATATTGTCTTAATACTGCCTATGATTAGTTAATTTCCAACCCTTATAGACCAACCAAAGTTACCCCCCTATAATTCTTGGCCCCGTCACTCCTAGCATGTTTTCTTTAGACCTTTAACTTCCTGCAATTTGGTGCCTCTTCCTCCCCTTACCTACCATTTTCCCTGCTCCTTGGGTTGGTTCTAGAATCTGCGAGGTGTCAAGAACTTCCTCCACCATGTGACATATCCTTCAAAATATCTGTAAGTGCATGTCAATTTTCAACTGTGTGCATATTACCTGCCATTCAAACCCCCTTCTTGTGAGCACCTCTGACTTATTTGGTCTCGTAGTTGGACTCTATGCACCATATCCAATCTGAATCATAGAAAAACTGTAGATTTTAACCCTGTACAGAAATTACATACAAGAAAATTCTTAAAACAAAAAAATAAACAACGACGAGAACATCAAAAAAATATACAGAGAGATTTTCCCCTGGATCCCAAAACTAGGACTACCAGATTGATTTTTCATTATATTCCTTTCAATGTTACAATACATATATATACATGTTGAAGCATTCATAAAAACCCAATCCATTAACCTAGGATTATGACATAATCATAGTTCCCTTGAACGGATCTACAAAATACCATGGGAAGAAAACCATCATGCCTAGAACCATGTGCAAAACCCATGTTGAAAACCATTTGTAGGATGATCCCACCATATTTGGGTCCTCCCCCCATCCTTGCGTCTGCATATATATAGGAAAGAAAAATTCCTGGGGTGCTGACCAAGACCTTATGCAGGGGGGCTACTTCCCCCCTCCAAAACCCCTATGACCCCCCTGTTGCACTCGACACAACAAAAAAAAATAGACTTTTCCCCCCACTGTGACCCCCTAACATGTAACTAGTCGTGGAATGAATATAACACACACCCAACATTATCCCACTTGCTGTTTTATTTTCCAAACAGGAGGTCACAAGAGAGCTTAGTCATTGGTCCAACCCTGCAATGCCCATTGATTATTTACACCAAGAAAACTTCTCAGTGCTCACATACTATGTCAATGAACATTCATCAAAGTGTCCACCTTAACCAACAACACCTTTTTTTCCTCAACCATATCCCTCACAAAGTGATACTAAAAATCAATGTGCTTTGTCTTGGAATGATAAGCGGAGTTCTTTGCCAAGAAATTTCACTTTGGCTTTCACAGTATATCCTTATAGCTCGTTGTACCGACCCCATACTTGAACACAATTTTTGTAACGAAAAAATTTCCTTCCTTGCATGAGTGTTTGCCATGTGTTCAGTCTCTGTAGTTGAAAGAACCACTACAAACTGTCTTTTTTTTTTCATCCAACTGATTGCTCCTCCAAATAGGTTAAACACATACCCACTTGTAGATATTCTATGATCTAAATCTCGAGCCTAGTCTACATCAACAAATCCACAAATGTCCAAAACTATGTTTAATCATGGTATTCCTTGGTAGCACATACCATAACCATTAGTGCCACACAAATACCTAAAAACCTGCTCAATACTCCCAATGCATGTGCAATGTCTTGTCTAGTACAAACCATTGCATACATCAAGCTACCGACTACACTTTCATATGGAGCACGAGACATGTCCTCTTCCTCTTCTTGTGTCTTGGGACTTCGTTCAAGAGATAGATTTACACCTATAGGAATAGGAACCTTCACTATTTTACTATCCTGCATATTAAACCTCTGTGATATTGTCTCGATATACTTCCTCTGGTTTAACGAGAGCTTCCTCTTTGCCGGATCTCATTTAATTTCCATGCCCAAAATATAGTTTGCAACACCAAGTTCCTTCATGTCAAATTTGGAGGACAATTGGGTCATCAAATCCTAGATAATATCTTTAACATTTCCAAACAGCAAAATATCATCCACATACAAGACCAAATACCATTAATTTATAATACACATAGTCATCCACTTTGCTTCTAGTGAATCCAAGTACCCGTATATACGTATCAAATTTCTGATATCACATCCTTGGTGACTGTTTTAACCCATACACAAACTTTTTTAACCTGCATACCCATTTTTTCTTACCCTTCACCATAAATCCTTCAGGTTACTTCATGTAGATCTATTCTTCCATATCCCTGTGAATAAATCTTGTCTTTACATCCATCTGTTCTACCTCAAAATCAAAAGCAATAACAACATATAAAAGTAATCTAATAGAAGCTAACTTGGAAACAAGAGAAAAAAATATCACCAAAATCAATTCCCAACATCTAGGAATAACCTTTTTCTACAATCAAGCTTTTATTTCTCCACCTTGCCTTCTTCATTCATCTTCTTCTTAAACACCCATTTTCTTCCAATGGATTTCCTTCCATCCAAAAGCTCCACTAGTTCCCAAGCCTCATTTTTGTCCAAAGATGCCATTTCATCGAACATGGCCTCTTTCCAGAGTTTTACATCCTCTGAATCTACTATCTCCCTGACAGTTCTGGGATCATCATCGGTAATTGATAAAGAAAAATTTGAACATAAAGAAAATGGATCATACCTTTCTAACAGCCCTCTCTCTCGAACCAATCTTCTCAAAGTTGGAGTTTGTGGCTCTTCCTCTTCTGATTCTTGTTTTGTTGTAGAGTCCGATTATACCTCCTTTATCTCAAACTCTATCTTCTCATGTTCCTTTGGTAGTACTTCATTTTTAATAACATCATTCACCTATCTAAACACCACATCTCGGTTGTACACAACCTTCCTTGTTTCTGGGTTCCAAATCTTATAACTTTTTAAACCATCCTTATACCCAATAAATATGCACTTTGATATTTACTATCCAACTTGGTTCTTTTCTCCTTTGGTTCATGAACATATGCATCACAACCAAATACCCTCAGATGTGAAAGAGAGGGTTTCTTATCATTCCATACCTCATGTGGAGTCCTATCCTCATTTGCTGATGAAGGTCATATGTTAACCGGGTGACATGTAGTCTCCACTGTCTCTGCCCATAACTCTTGTCCTAACTTGACACCACTGAGCATGCTTTTTGCCTTTTCCATCGACATCTTATTCATTATTTCTGCAACTCCATTTTTTTGAGGTGTGTATGGAGTAGTCTTTTGTTGTGCTATACCACACTTCTTACACAACTCTTCAAATTCCTTCTTGCAGAACTTTGCACCATTATCTATCCTCAACACCTTTATCTTCTTCTTTGTCTTGTTTTCCACCAGAGCCTTAAGTTCTTTAAACCTGTCAAAGACTTAAAATTTATTCCCGAGGAAATATATCCATGTATTGCTTGAGAAGTCATATATAAATGATACATATTACATAGACTTACCCAGTGATGGAATCGACACAGGTCCAAACGCAACACTCTGCACAAGCTCCAATATCTCGTTTGCCCTCTCAGCACCAGAGGGGAAACTAACCTGATTCTACTTCCCATATACATAATGTTCACAAAAATCAAAATCCAAATATGTCCAAGCCTTTGATGCCATAGTATGGTCTTTTCTCCAGAGACCATAAGGTTTTCAACTCCACTTTTAGGAACCGCAAAACTATTGCACCCATCAATAACAGTGCTACCCAGAAGCTTGTATAGAGTTCCAATTTGAACTCCCCACATCAATACCAGTGCTCCCCGAACCATCTTACAGGTATCCTTCTCGAGCACTATTTTTACACCTGCATCATCCATATTGCTTACATAAATAATATTTCTGGCCAATGCAGGAATATGCAAAATACTAGGAAGTGTTCTAATCCTTCCACCTTGCAATTTCATCTTGAATTTTCCGCATCCAATAACTTTTTCCTTCTCATCATCCCCTAAGAAGACATCACCACCATCATATTTATCATACTCATAGAGCCACTCCCTATGGGGAGTGAAGTGAAAGGATGCACTTGAGTTAATCAACCATGTCTCATGATCTACATGTGTACTTGAAAAAGAAGCCAAGTACACATCCCCACCTTTATCTGAGGTGGCTTTTGCCTCTACAGAAGGAGCATCATGAGATCTCTTTCCTTTCTCAGGAGATTTAGATCTATAGTCATTTTGTAGTGCCCTTCCTTTCCTCATTTCCAGCACACCTTTACAAGTTTTCATGGAGATTTAAATCTCCCTCTACATTTATATCTCCCACTCGAGGAATTTTTCTGTTTGCTTTTTTATGGGACAATCCTTGTACAGACAAGGAATCTTCATTTTGGCTTTTCATATTTTTCTTTATCATCTTCTATGACAACAAGGATGAGACTATTTCATCAAACTTAAAATTAGTTGTATTGCTACCTATTGCAACAACCAGACTATCCCATGAATCTATTAGATAAAATAACAAAATGATGCACTTATCTTCATCGAAAATTTTAATATCAACATATAACAACTGGCTTACCATAATATTAAATGATTTCAGATGCTTTATCATTGAATCTCCATCCTTCATCCTCAGGTTATACAATTTTTTCCGTAGTAACAGTTTGTTCACTAGAGACTTAGATTAGTAGAAAGTCCCTAATTGTCCCACAAATCCTTCAAGATAGCTTCCCCAATACATTCAACAATAATGAATCTAAGATACACAACCGTATTATGCTCTTTGCCTTTCATTCCAACTTCACCTAGTCTTCTACCGATATTTCCATTGGTTTAGTACTTGGATCTACTGCGATACACTGATCTTTATCCACCAGAAGATCCTCCATCTTGAGCTTCCATAAATCAAAACTCTGACCATTAATTTTCTCGATCTTTCTCTTTCCACTGCTTGCCATCTTCTTTCATCGCAAGAATCGATCTTGTAGATTTTCCACTGAATAAGGTGTACCACATGCCCGAGAAAAACCCCTCAACAGTAAAGGCGTCTCCTTGAAGCCTAAATAACTCTGATACCAAATGTAGGTTTTAAACATGTACAAAAATTACGTACGAACGAATTCTTAAAATAGAAAAATAAAAAATGGCTAGAATGTAAAACAAATATACACATAGATTTTTCCTTGGATCCCAAAATTGAGAGTACCAGATTGATTTTTCATTATATTCCTTTCAATGTTACAATACATATATATACATGCCAAAGAATTCATAAAACTCCAACCCATTAACCCTAGATTAGAACAGAATCGTAGTTCCCTTGATCAGATCTACAAAATACCATGGGAAGAAAACCATCATGCCCAAAACCATGTGCAAAATCCATGCACAAAACCATGGCTAGGACTGCTCAACCATATTTGGGTCTGTCCCCTATCCTTGGGTCTACATATATATAGGGACCCTTGGGTTAACCAGCAACAACCCCCCTTTTTATTTAATATTAGTAATAATACTAAATAAATGGGGACCCTTAGTTAAAAAATCCAAAAAATCAATTAGGATTTGTTTTCCTTTTCAAATAAAACTTTCTATCATAAACTTAGGGAAATCCCTTAGAAAGAACCTTAAGAAACACTTAAGTTTATGATAGATTACAATAAATTTGTTCTTTAAACAAAATAGCGCATCCATCGCAAAATGATAGATATCTTTTAAAAAACTGAAATTGCGATTTTGCGATAACGCGATCCCAAAAAGCCTATACAATAAACATATTGGTCGCAGATCGCATAGCGCAGAAAAGAGAAATGTTAAACGAATACCTTTTGCGCTATTTACAATTTTGCGATATTTGCGATGTGCGCTTTTGCGCTATTTCGCAAATTGCGATGGTTTCATTTTGCGATATTGCGATATTGCGATATTGCGCAGCAAATCGCAGATCGCAATGTCGCAGATTCATAAAAGCGCTTTGTTCAAAGAAAATCTTCCCATATATCAATATCTGTTATGCGCTTTAATGATTTGATTAAATGAATGGATTTTCAATTAATGGTAAAAGAGATTTTGTTTTGATTGAAAGTCGTTTCACGATAAAATAATATATTTCATCCGCCTTTGCATTTAAAACAATCTCATCACCTTTCTCATGCCATTACTCTCATTTAACTCGTAAAATGCAGGCACGAAGGAGAAAACGTCTATACAAAGCTTTCACAGAACATTATGGGTAAGAAGGAGAAGAGCTCGAATTCTGAAAACAGAGAAATGGCTTCACTGTATGCAGACACCGATTGCAATAAGGATGCCAGTATAACCACATGGGAAGGAATGTATAATGGAATAATGCTGCCATTGTACAGAACATTACATAATAAGGATGCCCCAAGGTTATCCCCAGAAACAGAGGTTGACATTCTCCCCGTCGCGAGATGGTTTGGAGAAGAATTGTTCACTTATGTTAGGGTTTTTGGAAGTTCTGCTTCCCCCCATGTCTTACCCCTATATGTTCCGGATAGATTGGTAGCTCGGGAGATTGCTTATCAAACCTGTGGCCAAGGAGGTCTGACAAAGGAATTAAAAGAGAAGAAAAAATGCATTTGGCCACAATTTCCCGTAAACTGTGGAACATTTTCACTGTTCGATGTTGGTCATGCATTCAAAGAGGTAGGCAACATTACATGCCTACAGCTATTCAAATTTTCGAGAAGGTTATTTGACCCAAATAATATTGTTAAGAATTTCACCAATGCAATCAAAGTGAGGGAATTTTCCGGGGAACCGAATCTTTTTGATGATATGTTCCAAACAAGAAGTTCATTTAAAATTTTTTTGAGTTCAGCTCAAATACAGTTATCTCCAGAGGAATTCCAGGAATTCAAGCTTTACAGAGAGAGAAGAATAACTCATATTCCTTTGGAAAATCTACGCTTAGAACCCGCAAGGGAGAAAACTCCTAGTGTTAGTCTTAACGGAAGTTCGAGTACAGATAAATCTAAGTCCAAATCTGATAGAGAGACTTTTGAACATTCCAATAAGTCTAATGAAAAGGAAGATAAAATTGAAGAATCAGTGAAAGATTCTGCGCAATCAAAAGAACTTCCTCAATAGAAAATTTTGACTTCTCAACAGACAAATCCTCCTCCAATCAATGTACAGCAACAACCAGTCACCATTGAGTTAGACAAAGAATGGGAAACCTTTAACCAATTGATTAATGTAGAAGGACAGAATGTACAGACCCTTGTACAAACAACCAAAATTTTGAGCACAGGAATAAGTAGCACAGCCACAGTAACTGAGCACATACCCATCACACCCTCCTCTGAAATTGTACTTAATGTAGAGGACATTCCTCCTCTAGATGTATTCTACAGACCAAAATACAAAGCAGTAGTGAAGAAACAGAGAAAAAAGAGAAAGTTAGAAGGTGCAATTGCTACTGAAGCAGAACAACTAGATGTCTTGTGGAAGGATCCTTCCATAGAGCCTACTGAGAATCTTACTAAGTTGTCTCAAATGACAGGGGCTTATGCTTCTACAACAATTGACAAAGAATTTGAGATACAACTCTTGTTGAATGAAAAAGAAGAACATATAAAAGTTCTACAACAACAATTGCAACAGGTACAGGCCAATAATGAAGCACAATTGAAACTTGAAGAGTTACAACAACAACTTCAAGAAATGCAAATAGGACATCAAAAAAGCTTGGCTGATAAAGAAAAACAAATACAGATTATCCAAGATCAGCACAAAGATGATCCTAAGCTTCCAGAATTCATTTCAGAAACTATCTCTTTAAACAATCAACTACTGCAACAAGAGGAAATGTTATGCCAAAAGATCTTGCAATGGAATTCTTTTTGCCAAGAGAGTGATAAAATCACAAATCATGTCGTAGATTTACGAAATGATTATGATTTGATTAATGAAAAGATCAATGATTATCTGCTATGGCAAAAAACAGAAGAAGGCAGAAAAGCTGGTGCACCCATTATGAATGAAAACCATAAAGAAATACTTTTCAATAACTGGGATGCACAAATTAGAAGAGCAGAAAAGACAGCATAGGAGGCGGCTACAGCGTCAAACACTCTTACTGATTGTGTAAATGATAATTTACACAAAGCTAATTTGATTTCAGAAACGGTTCCAGGATATCTCCCACAGGCACATCAACTGCAAACAGAATGGAGGCAAAAAGCAGAAGAAAGAGCAAAAGCAATTCAAGGGCTGACAAGATTAAATTGGGACTCTTACTGGACATACTTAGTGAAGCCACATAGTCAGCACAGTGCGCTTAATTGTATCATCAATTCTACAGAGAAGTTTGCGCCTACACTTGCCGACTCTGTCTTTTCAGGACAGTTGAATTCTGAAGTCGGTCAACCACATCTTCTCAAAACTATGCTAGATGCCTGCAAGTTTAAAGACCAAGTTCATAAATAGTTAGTTAATAAGCTTTATTTTCTTAGATTTAGTTTTAATTTTACTATATTTTAGCCTAGGAAAAGGACGGTTATTAAACCGAATCCTTAATTTTTTGTAATAGACTATTTTTAGATTTAGCTAAGTAGTATTTAAACCCTTCTCATGCATTTAGAGAAGGGTCCTGGATCTTAATATTTTTGACTTGGAGATTACATTTTTGTACTCCATTGACTTATATATTTTTTAAAAGGATCACATCTGGTGATTTTATGCGGAATTATCTTTGAAGTGTTGCATTTCTGTACCTTGGAATTTGATTTTGCATCAGAATTGCTGGATTAGAGTATCAGATTTCATTTGAAAGCTTTCAAGACGAATAAGGTATTTCTATCTGTTCACTGTTGATTTCTTTTGTCTTATGATATTCGCTTTAAAATTTGCTATCATTTATATATATTTGGTTTTCACAACGCTTCTTTTTATATATCATTTCTGAGTATAATTGAAACGTTATCTTTCATAAATATATGTGGATGATATGTTATGATGAATGCAATATGTTAATACAACTCTGTTTAATTTCTTAAACAGAGTTATCTTTATTTGTTGCTGCACATTTCAATTTAAATGATAATACATTTTTATGGTTATTGTTAAATTGGAATAATCTTAAGTAGTATTCATATGTGATTGCCCGGGTTAGTGTTAGAGTTTCTTTACCAGTATTTAGTTTAAATTAGATAGTTTTATTTCAGTCAATTTAGTCCCATTTCCACTCATCAACCCATCACCAACCCATTAGTTATAAGGAAACTGGTCCTTTAAATCCAGTCGGAGCCACCATACCAAACGGAAAAGGAGCTGTCCTAAGGTCCCGACCGGGTGGTTTTCCCCAATGTTTGAAGCAGATATTTTCTAGGCTTCAACATACAACAAGGATGAGACTATTTCATCAAACTTGAAATTAGTTGTATTGCTACCTATTGCAACAACCAGACTATCCCATGAATCTAGTAGATAAAATAACAAAATGATGCACTTATCTTCATCTAAAATTTTAATATCAACATATAACAACTGGCTTACCATAATATTAAATGATTTCAGATGCTTTATCACTGAATCTCCATCCTTCATCCTCAGGTTATACAATTTTTTCCGTAGTAACAGTTTGTTCACTAGAGACTTAGATTAGTAGAAAGTCCCTAATTGTCCCACAAAGCCTTCAAGATAGCTTCCCCAATACATTCAACAATAATGAATCTAAGATACACAACTGTATTATGCTCTTTGCCTTTCATTCCAACTTCACCTAGTCTTCTACCGATATTGCCATTGGTTTAGTACTTGGATCTACTGCGATACACTGATCTTTATCCACCAGAAGATCCTCCATCTTGAGCTTCCATAAATCAAAACTCTGACCATTAATTTTCTCGATATTTCTCTTTCCACTGCTTGCCATCTTCTTTCATCGCAAGAATCGATCTTGTAGATTTTCCACTGAACAAGGTGTACCACATGCTCGAGAAAAACCCCTCAATAGTAAAGGCGTCTCCTTGAAGCCTAAATAACTCTGATACCAAATGTAGGTTTTAAACATGTACAAAAATTACGTATGAACGAATTCTTAAAACAGAAAAATAAAAAATGGCTAGGATGTAAAACAAATATACACATAGATTTTTCCTTGGATCCCAAAATTGAGAGTACCAGATTGATTTTTCATTATATTCCTTTCAATGTTACAATACATATATATACATGCCAAAGCATTCATAAAACTCCAACCCATTAACCCTAGATTAGAACAGAATCGTAGTTCCCTTGATCAGATCTACAAAATACCATGGGAAGAAAACCATCATGCCCAAAACCATGTGCAAAATCCATGCAAAAAACCATGGCTAGGACTGCCCAACCATATTTGGGTCTGTCCCCTATCCTTGGGTCTACATATATATAGGAATAAAAAATCTCAGGGTGCTACTGCTACCGGAGCAACGAACAGGGGGATTCATCACCCCCCTGTAATCCCTGACACGTGCAACTAGTCGTGGAAAGAATATAACACACACCCAAAAAAACCATTTATGCACTCATGATTGTGTACCATACAAGGATTTTGAAGGCTTGAATGTATGTGGATTAAATTGGTTTATGCCCTTGTAATAATGCACAAGGAGTTATCTTTATTTGACTCTTGAATATTATTATTTATGTTATTAGGATTACCTAGATGTTGTTGAGGTCCCTCCTAGCTCCCTTAGTAAGTAGGATAGATTGTTGCCCTATGCATTTAAAGTCATATCCTCATAATTATGATGCCACGAGTTAGGAAAGAATGCTAATCAATAAATATAAGTGGCCACATTAAGGAGGGGCCATTAGGGAGGTTTGATGCATGGTTAGGGTTTTGATCAAGTTTATTATTTTCCACAAGGATAACAAATAAAAGTGTTTACCATAACCTAAGTGAATGCAACTTCAACGTATATACCACGATAACCACAAAATAATTTACAATATCCATACAATGCAAGGTGACTAAGACTACGTTTACATTATATACATGCATGTATTGTGATCACTACCCTTAGTACAATATATACATGCTTTGCAGGGTGACTAGGGTCATCACATTGCCCCTATTTGGTTGAACATAATAATTTTCTCTTAGCAGATATTTCAACTTCACATGAGGATGGTTTTTGGAAGAAATGAGATGTTGGAATTGTTCCTAGACAATTATAGGGGCTTGTCAAGCGAGTTGAATATCATCTCTTGGGTTATGGTCCCAAAATAGAATTAGATGAGGACTCTATAGGTTGGGGAGCCTTATTTTATTTGGTGAAAGTAAGATTCCTTGCTCTCCTTTTTCCTAATTAATCCCCTCTAAGAAGGTGGATTTGGGGAAATATATGGAGTTCAATGACCTCCCTTAGATTAACATATCTTGTTGGAACCTAATCTATTAGAAAATTTTGATTGTAGAAAATATTAGGAAAAGAGAAATTTGCGGGCCATTTAGAAGCCCGCCTTGCCTTTTTCAATATTCCCCCCATATATCTTTCTTGAATGCCACATTTCCAACACAGTGTGGGAATATGCCTTAATTTATGTTTCACCTAGGTTGGTTTGGCCTTCTTTCCTTTCTAGTTTGTTTGCATCTTAGGATAAGAACTATTTTGGGGGATTCGAAGACAAACCAATCTTCAAAAGGATTTGGAAAGCTCTACCAAAGTGTATATGTTGGAAATTGTGGCTATAAAGAAATCACCCAATCTTTCAAAATGAGAAAAATCCTCTTAAGATAGTAGTTGCCCGAGCTCCATCTCTTTAGTCAAATCATCTTAGCACTAAGAATTTGTCCTTGGATTCTCCACAAAATATTGATCCTTAGGAAGAAATATGGTGGAATAATTTGTGCATTAAGATCTGTTAGGTCCCTATATTACTAGTGTTGTCCCTTATTGTTGTTAGTGTAGCACCATTATTTTTATAGTTATACCCCTGTAGTCCCCATATTGTTATTATTGCGCCCCATAAAATCCCACTATGGTTATTGTTGTGACCTTACATTATTATTGTTAGGTCAGTTAGGATTATATTGTGACCCCATGGACTCCTATATGTAGAAAGGAGGCTTTGTCATTTGTATCATCCAAGAATTGGTCATTTATGTAATTTAAAGGAGGTTTCCCGCCCAAACTGGCTAATTTCTAAGGCGTTGATCTCTATTTTCTTCTATTTTGGGAGCTCGTTTCATAACATTTGGTATCAGAGCTTTGGATTCTAGGGTTTCGGTACTTCAAACAGGTCATTGTGTCATTTTTGCTATAATTTTTTTTTTGCAAAGTTTCAGAAGCTAAAAAAAACCATTTGCTAAGAAATCCCGAGGAACATCATGTAAAAATTTCAGATCTTGGTTCACAATATTTTTGGAGATATGATATGTGGAATTTAGGGTTTTTGTAGGCTCTCGAATTTCATCTAAAAGAGGTGACCTTGGGAAAATCGTCATAACTCTCTCTCTAAGAATCAGATTGGAATTATGTAAAAAGTGTCTGAAAGGACACACATAATCTAGTTTCCTGTGTATCAATTTCATAACCGAAGGAGGAAAAAGTGACATGTGGCATGCCGTACAAGTTCGCTCTACTTAACTAGTCCATAATTAGGCAATTGTGGGAGATTTAGCATAAATTTGTATTGAAGAATCCAAATAATGTCAGACCTTTGGCATTGGAAAGAATATTCAGAGGGATACTAAAGGACCGAAGATAAAATTTCATGGATCCAAAATTACAGAGATACATCAGTTTCATATCGAGCTCCTCAAAAGCGAGAAAAATGTGTGTATTTTTTTTTCTTTTCAAATTGCATAAGTCTTGTTTGAAAAATCAGTTTGAAGTGATTCCAAGGGCATATTGAAGCATAGATATTAGTATTGGGTTCTAAAATGCCCCTAAAAATAATTCAACCCCCATTAAGCCCTCAGAATATTCTACTATGACTCATGAAGAGGAAGAAGTGCAACATGATATATCAAAATTACAAGACCAAGTGCACCAAATTTCACTCTCGCAAAGAGTAACAAAAATGAAATGGAAGTTTTGAAGAAAGGCATGTAAGCTAAGTTGGATGGTTTGAAGAAAGACGTGGAAGATGAGATTGATGGTTTGAAGAATGGAATGGAAGCTAATATGGATGGCATGAAAGCTAAGATGGATGAGATGGAAGCTAAGATCGATGAAAAAA
Organism: Pinus albicaulis; assembly: GCA_034641835.2. Lineage (NCBI taxonomy): Eukaryota > Viridiplantae > Streptophyta > Pinopsida > Pinales > Pinaceae > Pinus > Pinus albicaulis. The sequence continues at coordinate 1,116,741,750 of CM076572.1, forward strand.
GAAAGGCAACATGGAAGACATGAAGAATGATCTAAAAGAGGACATGGAAGGTTTGACAAAGTTAATACAAGAAATGATTCCTAATGGTGAAAAGGTAGTAGAGGAAACTCACAATGAGAACAAAATAAATGTTAATCGTGATTTCATAAACTCTAATGTTGGATTGAAGACATACCATATTCCAAAGATCGATATGAGGAAGTTTGATAGCAAGGATCCCGTAACATGGATATTACAGATGGAGCAATATTTTTATCTACATAATGTGAAAAACACACAAAAGGTATGCATTGCAACTTTATATTTAGAACAAAATACATTTTTATGGTATCGATGGCTTTGCTCTTGTAAAAAAATTGTCTCTTGGTCAATTTTTATGGAGGAATTTATAGCACATTATGAGGATACAAAGAGAAGCACATTATTTAGCTAATTAATAAATCTAAAACAAAAGGGTTCAATGGTGTAGCACATCGAGGAATTCCAAAAATTGAATATATGGTAACTGATATTCCAGAGGAACATAGGATTGATGTCTTCATAGGGACTTTAAATGATAACATCCAACATGAGGTTTTCCTTTGGGAACGTGATTCATTGGAGAAGGCATTCAGGTTGGAAAGAAAAATTGAAAGTAAAATTATGGCGATAAGGAAGCCTACCACTCACATCTATAAAGATGGAAGTGTTGTTACTCCTAGACTTCCACAACCTGTAAGGTGGACACCAAAACAATTGGGAGAAAAAAGAGAAAAAAGGGCTTTGTTACAGTTGTGACAACAAATACACTAAAGGTCATAAGTGTGTTGAGAAGAAATCATTTTACATAGATTGTGAAGAGGAGGAAGAAAATGAACAAGAAACTTCAAAAGAAGAGGATATACACGAGGAACCAACCTTAGAGAAAGAAGAAATGAGTCTGACCATATCCTGCAATGCATTGGCAGGAATTTCCACTCCTCAAACTCTCAAGATAGAAGGACATATCAAGAAGAAAAATTTAATAGTGTTGATTGATTCGGGTAGTACCAATAATTTTATTCATTGTAAGGTAGCCAAGGAATTGAATTGCTTCCTATACCTAGCACCAGAGTGTCAAGTGATGATTGCAAATGGAGGAAATATAAATGGCTCTAGAAAATGCCATAATATCAAGCTAACCATGGGGGAATATGTATTTAATAGTCTAATGATTTCCATTCCAATGGGAGGTGCTGATGTTGTACTAGGATTACAATGGTTATAATATTTGGGGATGATAGCTTTTAATTTTTGAGAACTTTTCTTGAATTTTTTTTCGGAAAGAAAGGAAGTTGAATTACGGGGTATCATGGGGAAGCTAGAAAATATAATAAGCTCCAATGTCATGTCAAAACTTCTGAAGAAAGAACAACGAGGCATAATTGCACAATTATTCTCCCTTGAAGTTCCAACATCAAAATCATCTATTTCTCCAGATCTCCAAAAAATCTTAGACAATCATTTGAAGGTGTTTGAAACTCCCAAATGACTCCCACCTATTCATGATCATGACATGTTATTCATTTGATTCTAGAAAGTGTTCCTCCAAACACCAGGCCATACATATATACTTATGTCCAAAAGAGCTAAATTGAACGTATGATTGCAGAAATGTTAGAGGCTGGTATAATTCAACCTAGTCAAAGTTCTTTGTCTGCTCCAGTAGTATTGGTGCACAAGAATAATGGATCATGGTGAATGTGTTCGGATTATAGGGAGCTCAATAAGCTTGCTATTAAAGATAAATTTCCCATTCCTGTGATTCGAGAATTATTGGATGAATTACATGGAGCAATTTATTTTACCAAGTTGGATCTTCGTTCAGGATATCATCAAATTAGAATGAAGACTGAAGATATTCCAAAAACAACATTTCGAACTCATGAGGGTCATTATGAATTTTCGGTCATGCCTTTTGGCCTTACCAATGCACCTTCTACATTTCAAGGGTTGATGAATTCCATTTTCAAACCCTTCCTTAGAAAATTTGTGTTAGTATTTTTCGATGATATAATAATCTACAATAGGTCTTGGAAGGATCATGTTCAACATGTTGACAGGGTGCTAAAACTATTGGAGGAGAAATAATTATATGCAAAAACCTCCAAATGTTTCTTTGGAGTACAAGAGGTGGAATATCTGGGTCATATTGTATCTTAGGAGGGTTTTAAGGTAGACCCTAACAAAATTAAATCCATTAAGGAATGGAAAGTTCCCACAACCATAAAGCAATTGCAAGGATTTCTCGGGTTAACAAGGTATTATCACAAGTTTGTTAAGAATTATGGGAGAATAGCAACACCTCTAGCAACATTATTGAAGAAAGATGCATTTTCACGGACTCCTGAAGAAACTAAGGCCTTTGAACATCTTAATGAGGAAATGTGCCTAGCATCGGTCTTAGCTACACCAAAATTCACAAAAACCTTTATTGTGGAATGTGACGCCTCAGGAAATGGAATTGGTGATGTTTTAATGCAAGAGGGAATACCCATTGCTTTTGAAAGCCGTCCAATCAAAGGAAAGTATTTAAAGAAAGCTATTTATGAGAAGGAAATGTTGGTAATACTACATGCACTAAAGAAATGGCGACCTTACCTAATGACAAGACACTTCAAGGTAAAAAATGATCATGATAGTCGTAAATACTTTTTGGAACAAATACTATCTTCAGAAGAGCAGCAAAAATGGGTCACAAAGGTGTTGGGTCATGAATTTGAAATCATCTACAAAAAAGGGAAGCTAAATGTTGTTGCAGATGCACTCTCAAGAAAGGATGAGGAGGTGGAAGAATTGCTTTGTGCCATTTGTATTATCCAACCAGATTGGATAACCGAAGCAAGGGAGGAATGGAATAATGAGAAGAAGTGTGGACACTCATTCAAAAATTACAGCAAGATCCCAGTACATCTGATACATTTAGTTGGAAAAATGATTCCTTATTGTACAAATATCACTTATATATTTGTAAGAATTCCCAACTAAAACAAAATATTCTTTTGGAATTTCACACCTCTCTCGTAGGAGGACACCCATGATTTTTAAAAACTTACTAAAAGGTGAAGAATTTTTTTTTTTTGGAATGGCCTTAAATATGATATTCAAAAGTTTGTGGCAAAATGTTTGGTTTGCAAACAAAATAAAGTTGAGAAAATTAAGACCGCGGGTCTGCTACAGCCTTTATCCATTCCAAGTCAACATTGGGAGGAGGTTTCAATGGAATTTATCATAGGTTTACCTAAGTCCAAAGCAAAGAGTGTCATCATGGTGGTAGTTGATAGACTTACCAAGTATGCACACTTTTGTGCATTATCTCGTCCATTTAAAGCAAGTGCAATTGCTATTGCATTTATGGAAACAATTCAAAAGCTACATGGAAACCCAAATATTATTGTAAGCGACAGAGATCCCATTTTCACTAGAAATTTTTGGACGAAATTATTTTCTTGTTTGGGTACCCAACTAGCTCATAACTCATCTTATCATCCTCATTCCGATGGGAAAATTGAGATAGTGAAAAAATGCTTGGAAGGATATCTTTGTATTTTTTTTATCTGATAAACAAACACAATGGGTCAAGTGGTTACCTCTAGTTGAATGGTGCTATAACACTTCCTTCCATATTGCAGCAAAAATGACCCCATTTATGGCACTTTATGGATATCATCCACCGTCCATCACATCATATTTAAGAGAAAATTCTAAGGTTCAAGTAGTGGAAGATCACATCAAGCATCAACAAGAAGTTCTCCAACTCTTAAAGGATAACCTAAATTTGGCACAAAATCGAATGAAACAACATGCAGATTAACATCGTAGCGAGAGTTGTTTTGATGTAGGATACGGGTATTTTTATGGCTACAACCATACAAACAAATGTCCTTCAAGCAAGCTAAGAAGGATAATAAATTATTGCCAAAGTACTATGATCCTTACAAGGTGTTGAAAAAATTGGTACTATGGCATACAAATTGGAGCTTCCTGCTTCTTCTCGAGTGCACCCAGTTTTCCATGTTTCATGCTTAAAGAAGGTTATAGGTGACAAACTTCCAGTTCAAACAATATTTCCAAAACTTGATGAGGAAGGAAAAATAATATTGGAACCTGAAGCAGTCACGGAAATAATAATTTGATAGCTATGAAATCGATCAATTTCAGAGTATCTCATCAAGTGGAAGAACTTACCCATTGAAGATTCCACATGGGAGGATGATAATTTTATATAGAAGCATCTAGAGCTACTCAAGCGTTGAGGACAACACTTTTTTGAAGGAGAGGGGCATGTTAGGTCCCTATATTACTAGTGTAGTCCCTTATTGTTGTCAAAGTAGCCCCCTTGCTGTTATTGTTGTACCCCTGTAGTCCCCATATTGTTATTATTGTGCCCCATAAAAGCCCACTATTGTTATTGTTGTGACCTTGCATTATTATTGTTAGGTCAGATAACATTATATTGTGACCCCATGGACTGCTATATATAGAAATGATGTTTTATCATTTGTACCATCCAAGAATTGTTCATTTATGTAATGTAAAGGAGGTTTCCCCCTCGAAGTGGCTGATTTTTAAGGCATTGATCTCTCTTTTCTTCTATTTTGGGAGCCGGTTTCATAACAAGATCTCACCCCCTAAAACTAGTCCTCATACTTAAAGTTGGATTTTTCACCTCCCCTCATACGAGTTTAGATAATGCATAAATGTATAATCTAGATTTACTATGTTTTGATGACGATTCTAAAAATAACCTGGGGGTGGGAAGTGTAGGGGGGTTACCCTTGGAGGGAAAATGGATTTTTTTTACTTGCAGTTTGGGATGGGCCTCCAACAACCAAGCAAAAGTGTATGGTCTCTATCAAGGACTCTCTTTAGCATGGGATTAAGGGATTACAAATATAACGGTTGTTAAGGATTCAAAAATCATAATAGGTCACCTTCAGAAAGATACTAGCCTTAAGTACCTACATCTTAATTCATTTTTCCTCCATATCAAGTCTATTCATCTTTTGTTTGTAAGATATAATTGTTATCACGTTCTTTGGCATAACAATTTCTTGGCGAATCAAAAGGAAAATAAGGAAAACAATTTGGAAGGGGGGTTGTTTCTTACTAATGATTAGACAAGCTACCACCCAATCTCATGATAATTCCCCTAAATAGAAAGGGATTTTTGTAGGATGTTTAACACTTTTAGATGAAGATGTGGAAGTAATTTTCTATTTTGGGAGGTCAACACATCCTCATTGCACCCATCCATCCATCCAATGTGGTATAGGATATGTAACCTCCCTCCACATTATACTGATGCATCTGCTTGCATATGGATCTGTTGTCTTTTAAAGGTAAATATGTAAGGAATAGTGATGATGATATGAATGCATGTGGGTGGGAGTGAATGGTTTTTCTTGTGGCCTAAGTACATTGATTTTAGTTGACCTTTGCCAAGAGCTAGCTGATTTAGAAATGCGGGAAGGCAATCTTCAAGTGCTAGAGGTGACATTCAATTATCATGAGTGATGGTGGGAACATAAAATTAAAGAGTGCATGGGAGAAATTGGTGGTTTAATCCTTAATATTTCTCCCAGGAAGGGACATGTATAATCATCCTTTGTCATTCCTCCCCTAGTATGATTGCATTAATTAATAGCTTTAGTGTAGATATTAAAGGCATGAAATTCGATATAAATGGTTATCCCGTGGGTTGGATTATGCAATTTTTTATGTTGGGATTGCTCAATTGGTATGTGAAGACCTCACTTGGGTAAAATAGCCCCATGGGTACCTCGCCTTTTATTTCCCCTCTCCATTTCTCAATTATGTTATCTCAGTTTTGAACTGCCCCTCTCCAGTTACTTGTCTATGTTGGAGAATGGAATAGGGAAAATATTAATTCAATTTAACCTTAACCTTAGTAATTTCTTGTGAACTTTATTTATCTTCTTACGTTTCTTTATTATATCTTCTTCAACAAACAATTATCAAGTGCAAAAACAATAAAAACAATGGACACATAAATTAGGCTCCAAGCCGGGAAAAAACCCCTATAAGTGGAAAACCTATAAAATATCTTCTCTTCTTATATAATATACTTCAAATGAAAAACCAAGACCCAAACCTCAAGACCAAAGCCTCCTCCAACACCAAGTCAAATCTCCAAGAAGCCCTTCCAATTAGGTCAAATCCCAACCAAGTTGACAAGAGTCAAACCCTTCCAGAACTGTACCAAACTTAGAATTTCAGCCCCCAACTTCAATATTTCGGACCTGCAATAGGTTTGCAAATTTTTCCCTTGTAATGGTTCAGAATATTCACACGTGTGACATACAAATAGGGAAAACCTTGACCAAAAATTTAGTTTTCCTTTCTTCTTGCTTCAACTTCTTTTCTCCTTGCCTTTCTTGACTTCTTTTTTGAATTTCACGCACCTGATCAAACTTCTTTATTATAGATCAAACTTGTTTCCAAATGAGGTCAACCAACCTCTATTTATACTCATCGATGGGGGTCGAATAGCCCTCTTTGGGTTGATTTCTCTCTGGCAGGGCTGACTTATGCTAAGAGGCTTATTTTGATTGTCTTGACTAAAAATAAATTATTGTACATGGTACATATTGCCCAAATGGGTCTTATATACATGACATTGAGTCTCTTGACTGACGACAATAAATCTAATGACATTACAAACCCTAGAATCATGAAGAACATGATTTACCTAAAAGACCAATCAAAATAAGCATGAAATCCATGCTCTAAAATAATAATTTTTCTTTCTTCTCTTACTTATTACATAAGATATATATATATATATATATATTGACACGAGTACAATGAAAATTATGAATACTAAAACTAGTTACGTCTTCCAACACTCCCTATTAACTAGGGAGGTATTCATAATTGTACACCTTGGTACATTGTTGCTTTCAAATTGAAGAGTTCCCTCAATAAGAGTCGAATTGGTGAGCCATCTTTAAGCATCAAAATCATGACTAACATTGTCAACATATTAAGGCCCTAAATTTGACAAGCTATTTCATATATAAGAGCATAATTATGGGAGTTTTTTCATGAGATACCACATTAAGTCTACAAGGCACATACCCAATCTGAGTGTTCACTGGGTATGTCCTTTTAGGACTATTATTATATTGGATTCTCAATCCTCAAAGAATATCAGTCCTCTTCGACCACTCTTGTCTTGGATACCTGTCTAATCCTCAAAGAGTGTCGGTCCATTTCCTATCTTCAATTTTTCTATCCTCATGGAAATCATAGATGCTTATCCAATCCTCGATTCTCCATTCCCTCTCCATGTACTTCACTTAGACTTACAGTTGTTAGTCCTTGTTAGGTGCATGGCACATGAAGAAGATAATACAAATGTGATGTTCATCATCACTCCCTATCAACCAAAGAGGAGATCCTCATTCCATTTAGATTAGGGAATTTATCTTTGCTCCTTTTCATACATTCAAGGAGACTCCTTTCACTCCTCAACTATAGAGAAGATTCCTAACTTCCTTTTAATTGGGAATTCATATCCACAAGCTCTCTAGCTTGTATTCATAAGTGCATCAACCACCAACTCTCCATGGAGATAGCTACAAGGCTCCCTCTTTCCTTTTTTTATCTCATCATATTGAATTTCCTTCTTCTAGGATGTTGTGGAGCCATCTTATTTCTTTAATTTGGTGATAGGATTTAGACCATCAATATTGCATATCAATTTCCTCTAGTCATCATCAATTAAGGCATTATATTGAGACTTATAAAAATTCAAGCTAGTCATAGCTCCCTCCAAACATGGAAGTGATCTTTGTTGATGTATGAAAATGAACATTAGGTTATCTTCTTACATTGCTACCTTTCAATCTTAAGGTGATGACGTGAACACCTTCACTACATGACCTACCAAGGATTGTCAAAAAAATTTACTCAATTCATATATTCTTTGAATTGAGCTCATCAGTTGAATTTACCTTAACTATCATCATGTATTCCTACAATATAATTCCAAGTAGCAAAACAATTATGTTAACTAGATAACCAATACCAAAATATACATATCAAACTTACCTTATCATGATGGCCTCTTTTCATCAAAATATTTGCATTCTTGAATCCTTTGAGATCAAAATCCTTTCATATGATCCATATCCATGTTATATAAGAATCCTTCCATGCATTCATTTTAATTAGAGTTCCCATAAATCGAACTTGATTACCAAGTTACAATTTTTTCCTCCAAGTTATCATTGTTAACTCCTTCTCTTTGTTTTGGAGACTATACTTGATGTTGATTAACATTTTTATATTCCATGCAATTTTGTGAGAGAGTCTTGATTTCCATTCATTCCAAAGTATGCCAAATTTCTTCTTTCGAGAATCATGAAGCCATATGGAAGACTTGCCAAGCACATTCATAACTAAATATTCCTTCATGATTCTTGTGGATATGAACCATGCTCTTGGGATTCAGAGTAACTTCAAATATGTATAAATTTGCTTTCTTATAATTATCTAGCCATCCTTTAAAAGAGATTTCTTCTTATGCCTATCAAAGATAAGTTTCCTTTTCCAAGAAGAGAAAGACTTTCATTATGTCTTTCATAATGTAACTTGACCAATAACATTCCTTCATCCTTTAGAAATTTTGTTTCCAAACTAGATGGAATATATACCAGTCATAATGATGCTTCCAAGAATCTTCCATGATGATGATTCTTATAGGATCTTGAGGATCCTTCTTAGCAAAATGACTGGCTCTAACATGATGTTATAAAACGCATGTATGAACTATAATACGCAATATGGTTCCAAAATTCTCATTCGCATTAAATTAGTTGATCTTTCCCAAAGAAAATTAAACAAGTAGATTGTAATATTTCTACTCTCATTCGCTTCTATCTTTGATACCATTAATTTTACAAAACTAAGACTATTATTGAGTGATAATGCATGCCACTCTAATTTTTACTCGATAAAAGAAAGGCAAAAATCCATAGTTAACCTGACAGAGATGAGAATTCCTTCAATAATATATATCTTTGGGATATTCTCCTTTCAACTTCTTCTCAGGTTCTCCCCTTTCCTTAGCTATGTGAGCTTCACTTATTTCCCTCATTTTGTTGTTCAATTATTGTTTGTACAATTCCTTTTAAAGTGTCCATACTCATTGCATCCAAAGCATTGAATCTTGGACATGTTTGTATTCTTTTTGGACTTTCCAAACTTTACTTTCCTTAACTTCTTGGTTTTTGCAATGAAGGCTTGAGACATTCCATTTGATTCAATATCATCCTATGCCTTGATCCTAGATTCTTTCAAGACACATTAAGCCCATAATTCATCGAAGGGTGTAGTATCTTTATTTTAGTATATGCTCATTGCAAAACTAATCCAATCACGTGGCAAAGCATTTAATACACATATAGTCATATCAGAATCTATTACAGTCTCCCCAAGCCCTTGAAATTGGTCTCTTATTTGAGATATATTCATTATATAGGTGGCCACTTCATCCTTTAATTCACTTATTCTATATAGTTGATTCCTCAAGGAAATATTTTGACCTTGTGTACTTATGGAGTACAACTTTACCAACTTGTCATACATGGCCTTTGATGTCTTCAAATCAACAACAAAGGGAATAAGATTATCTTTAATGGATTCAACAATGATACTTTGTGCCCTTACTCCTCCCTTCTTGTACTTTTCTAACTCTTGAGTATTCTTTGTGTATGGTACAACTATTTCTCCCAGGACATACTCCATGAATTCATTCTCTGTGAGTTCTAAGTCAATCCTCTTCTTCAATGTTAGGAAGTTTGTTGATCCAAAAAGTTTGTTTCTTTCCTTGTATATTGTAGCCATGTTATCTGTAGATTGGGACACAAAAAATAAGATACTACTTACTTTCCAACCAATAGTCCTCCTTCTTGATGATGTATCCAATTATCATGATGTTTTTCAAGACCTCCAAGGAGAATTCAAAGATATCCTAAAAAGATTTCTTCTGGTATGCCTTCAAAAATGATGTCTTCAAACAACTTCAAAGAGTGAATGATGATATCAAGAATGAACTAGAGAATATTTAACAAATAATTGTCCTTCCTTCCTTTAATGAGACCTTGATGATGAGGTCTTTTTCAACAAAAGCTTGATGAGGAAACCCTCATTCTAGATAAATAGGTCTTCTTCTTATTCTTGTGCCCTTCTACAAATGGTTCCCCTTGACAAGCAAGCCCTTCTTTGTGTCCTTCCAACTACCTTTTCTTGTTCACCTTAGCTTTGATAACATGTTAGAGAATGCAATAGGAAAATTATTAATTTAATTTTTCCTTAACCTTAATAATTTCGTGCAAAATTTATTGATATTCTTGTGTTTCTTTATTATATATTCTTCATCAAACAATTGTCAAATGCAAAAAAATAAAATAAAATGGGCACCAAAATTAGGCTCCAATCTAGGGCAAAACCCCTCTAAGGGGAGAACCCATAAAATATCTTCTCTTCTTATAGAATCTGCTTCTAATGAGAAAACCAAGACCCAAACCTCAAGACCAAATCCTCCCCCAACACCAAGGAAACCCTCTAAGAAGCCCTTATAATTACGTCAAAGTTCAACCAAGTCAACATGAGTCAAATCCTTCAGAAACTGCCCCAAACTTAGAATTTTGGCCCCTTGCTTCAATATTTCAGACCTACAATAGGTCTGCAACTTCGGGCCCTACAATAGCTCAGAATCTTCACACGTGTGAGAGGCAAACCTTGACCAAAAAATCAATTTTCCTTTCTTCTTGCTTCGACTTATTTTCTCGTTGCATTTCTTAAGTTTCACACCCCAAATCAAACTTCTTTACTGCATATCAAACTTGTTTCCAAATGAGGTCGAGTATTTTATATTTATACTCATCTGTGGAGGTCGAATATCCCCCTCTGGGCCGACTTGTCTCTGGCAGGGACGACTTGTGCTAGGAGGCTTATTTTTACTGTCTTAACTCAAAATAAATTATATTACATGGTACATCTTGCCCAAATGGGTCTTATATACATGACATTGACTCTCTTGAACTGTGACAATAAATCTTATGACATGAAAAACTATAGAAGCATGAAGAACACACTTTACCTAGAAGACCACTTAAAATAAGCATGAAACCCATGCTCTAAAATAACAATTTTTCTTTATTCTTTTGCTTATTACATTAGATATACATATTGACAAGAGTACAATGATAGTTATGAAGACCGAAACTAGGTACATATTCCAATAGTCTAAACATTAGGTCGCTCCTCTTTGATTTCAAGTCCTTCCAAGGGCGTTTCACTCTCTAATGATAACTCATGTGTTATCTCCCCTATCAATGAAGAAAGTTTCCCATGGCTTTACCTCTAGACCTAGACTGGGTCCCTTTTCCAGTGCAGTGTTTGGACCACCTGCACTTCTTTCTAGTTTCAGGATATTAAGTTCTCACTTTATAATTATGGGAAAATTATATAGTTAATTATGGTCATGCTAAAATAGCCGGTTGATCTCAATGAATATGTAGCTTGGATCCTAACCCTCAATTTTGATCTAAAAATCTACTTTTAGGTATGGTTTGGGGTTGTATTCTCCACTTTTTATCTCAAATATTGGAACATGGCTTAAAAGGATGCAGTGAAAGTCCTCCACCTAGAATGGGTAGAGGACATTAATTAATTGCAATGGGATACGTTTCATTTTCAATTCCATCACAACCAAAATGTATCCACTCTGATTGTGGATATGAAACTTCTAGTAAAGCATAGAGTTAAAATGAAAAGTACTAAATTAAAAATTGTTTCCCTCCCCTAACAACTCAATGATCTCTAACTCTCCATTTACCAACTTCAACAAGGTTAATCTCCTCTAGGAATTTCAACGAATTATTCCATTGTTTCCCTTCCAGACTCAAATATACCTATGTATCCTATTGAGGACAATGGTTACGGCAATGAGGAATGCCCTTGCCCTTACAAATAGTTCATGTGAACTAAAAATGTATTAATATTTTAGATGTTTTTTAAAGGATCTATGTACTAGGAAAATATGTTTTGCAATTGTATTTATTAAAAAAGTTTGGTTTTTGTATGCACATAGGTCCTATTACTTCTTATTTCTCAACAACAATACTTTTTTACTCTTCAATGTATGGTCGTGTTCCCAACCACAATTTTTTTTTTTTTTTTTGACAAAGTCAGATGCTAATTGTATTTCAAAAAAAGGTTTGGAGCTGAAGCTCCATGGTTACAAGAAGTGTTGTTTGAAATGCTGTAAAGAGTGCAGCCATAGCTGTGGATTACATGCCTTTTTATTTTAGTGTTCGAGAGATACACAAATACTGAGAAGTTGTAGATACAGATAGACTGAGAAAGAAGAAGAGCGTATTTAAAAGACATAATAAGAAGAAGAGAGAGGTTAATCTATGTTGATGTGGCTGATTTGCCGCGTTGTAAAATTCTCTGGATTTTCTTCATTCCCTGCGTTCCTCATGTTGTTGGAGCTGGTGCTAGGCACAGTGCATTTTTCGATCATTTATTTCAGGATTTGGACCGACTCTTCAACATGGGCGCACTTGTTAGAAAGATTGTCAAACTGGGCCTGAAGAGAAGAGACCCTTGAGAGGAAGAAATTAACATTGGTCTGATGTCTGTCCTATAGGACTTTGACGTCGTTCTTAAGCTTGGAATCAATGTTATTTTGATGGGCGCGGATTTTCTCGAGCTCTGCCTGCAGATCTGCGCAATGGAAAGAATTTTCACTTCGGGCCATTTTGTTCACAGCAAGCCAGAGGCTGCACTGATGAGATGAGTGGACCTGTAATCGAAAAGGGAGGCTGAGGGAGAGGCCTCTAAAGACAACAGAGGCCCGAAAGGGGGTGAGGCAGAAAAGAGGAGGGGGCGGGATGAAAAGGGCGCTGAGGGGACAAGGAGGAACACACTGTGTGTGGGCGCGAAGGCTCAGCCAACCAGAAGAGGTTTGGAGGGGCACTATAAGCCACAATAGGGGAGCCGAAAAGGAGTGAAGTGGTAGACGGGGGGAGTAGGAATTAATAGAGTCGGGCTGAAGGGAGGGCAACAGGAATGTAGAGGCCCAAGGCGGACGAATAACGAGGGTGGAGAGGTGAGGAGTGCTACGGGCGCAAGTGGAGTCAGAAAATCTTGAGAGGGAAATCAAGATAAATCTAATTGCAGTGAGGGACATGATTAGGGAGGGGGGGAGAGATACGCTGTATCATTGCACTGTAGATGACCCAAAGAGCGAGTACAGGCTCGATTGGCCAGCAGATCTGCTTCCCTGTTGTGAGATCTGAGAATGTGGAAAAAAGAGGTACCTTTCAAATCATCCAGAAGGATATGACATCTGGTGAGTATTTGGTTGAGGGCGATGTTTGCTACAGCCCGATTGTGGATCATGGAGTGAATGACGATTGCAGAGTCACCCAAAATGATGGGGTTGTTGATTTTGAGTTTCTTTAATTGAATTAATCCTTGGAAAAGCACGAGGGCTTCGGATCTGTTGTTGGTTAAAGAGCCAAGGCTCCATTCATATGTCAAGAGAAGCTTCCCTACTTCATTTTTTATATTGCCACTTGCTCCAGTGAATCCCGTATTCGATTTTGAGACGCCGTAAAAAAAAAGCATAGGTCTGCCACTGTCCTTGATTCATTTCCTAAAGGCACTTTCACTGAGACGAATTTTCCATGTGTTAGAGAAATGAGTTACAGGGGAGGGGTTGTTCTTGTTACTTATGGACAAGAGATCACTGAGGAATATTTTTTCCTCCACACACAGATCTTTGGAATTGATTCTGTGATTGCTTTTTGCCAAGATAACTTCTAGAGTGGAGCTCCAAGATTTGTTACAGAGTTTTCTGTGGGATGGCTCCTTGCCTCTAAATATTTTATTGTTGCAGGAGAGCCATATGTTCCATAGGAAGGTGTACGGGAGGATGTTCCATACCCTCCATGAGAGTTTATTCTTCTTTTTCTTCCAAGGGAGGCTGTTTTTCCATTGATGAAGGAGATCAGTTACCGAGTTTAGATGTTTGTTGTCTGGCTTGCAGTGAATTGTGAGATCGGTCCAGCAATGGGTGGTGAAGGAGCACCAAATAAAGAGGTGGGGTATAGTCTCTTCTGCGTTTTGGCAGTTGTGGCAGATAGAGGGACCTATAACTCCTCTTTTTTAAGATTGTCAGCTGTGAGAATTTTGCCTTTCAATAAGGTCCAGATGAAGAATTTAATTTTGAGAATGGCTTCAAAATGCCACATAGTCGTCCAGACAGGCCAGATAGGTGATGGATACTGTTCTTTGCAGAGATGCTGATAGGCAGAATTGATGGTGAAGGCTTTGCCTGTGGGGTCCCAGCGAAAACCATCTGTGACATCTTGTTTGATAGGAGCTAGGCCATGCAGATGAGTTTGTATATTTCTGAGTTCATCTTTTAGGAGAGGAGGGATAATAGGGAATTGCCATCCAATCCACATTTGGTTATGAGTGTCCCATTTTTAAAACTCACTCAGGAATTTAAGACCCATGCTATTGAAGTGGCGAAGAATGTTCTGAGCTCCTGGCCTTTCCATGATGGGGTTTCTCCCCATGATGCGATCCATACCAATATTTATAGACTTTCCTCTTTTAGGAACTTTTGAGAGGTTTTGTGCTAGGAGTGGGATAGATTTTTTGCATGAAGACCAGATTTTGGTGCACGGTCTAACGGGGATTTCTTGTTGCATGAGGTGTTGCCTGGGGAAATTTAAGTATTTAACTTCAAGCACTTTTTTCCACCAAGTCTGGTTCCCACTGAGAAGTCTCCAAAGTATCTTCCCACCAAAGGTTTGATTCATGAGTTTAGGGGAGCACACTCCTATGCCTCCATGCTCTTGATCTTGAATAACATGATTCCATTTGACTAGATTGTACTTTTTTAAAAATCTTTCTTCCCTCCTTGCCATAGGAAGTGTCTTGTGATTACCTCCATTTTGAGATGAACGCTGGCCGAGGCTTGAAGAAGAGTAAATTAATAGAGAGGGAGGGAGGATAACCCAGATTTGAGGAGGGTGAGGTGACCTACATGGTTGAGCCATGAGGATCCCCATTGATGCACTTTCCTCTTCATTTGTCGATAGTCACGTTCTAGACCTCGGCCTTCAGGTAGTTGGCACTAACCGGCATTCCTAAGTAGTTAAAGTGATTCTAGTTTTGCTTGCAGGGGACCCCAAATATATTGGCAATGCTGTGTAATGATTGTCTCGAGACATTCCAGCCATAGACACAACTCTTCATGTAATTGATCAGGCCTCCAGATAAGAGCATAAATCTGTCCAATACATTTTTAAACCTCAGTGCTATTATATTGGATGCTCCTCCCATTAATAAAGTATCGTCAACAAATTGGGAGTGATTCATATTTCTAACTCCGTTTCCATATTTTATACCTATAATGAGACCCACCTGTCTCATATAATCAAGAGCTCTGCTGAAGGATTCAGCCATAAGAATGAAAAAGTAGGGGGAGAGGGGGGCAGCCTTGCTGAAGCCCTCTTGAGGATTGAAAGAAAGGAGCTGGACTTCCGTTGATAAGGGGGATATCCAAGGCCCGAAGATGAAGGACTTAATTAAGTTGAGAAAGTTTTGATTAAATCCCATTTTTTGCAGGACAATTAGGAGGAAGGAGTGCCTTACCCTGTCAAAGGTGTTGGCGAGATCAAGCTTGAGAATGAAGCCTTTTTCATTATGAGATATGTTGGAGTGGATGGATTCTTGAACAAGGAGGATGGAGTCAAAGATCTGCCTTTGAGACATGAATCCACCTTGATTCTCTGAGATGAGATTGTTTATGTGGGGTTTGAGGCGTGTGGCCATGATTTTAGTGATGATTTTATAGGAAACATTGCAGAGGGAGATGGGTTTGAATCTAGAAAAGGAGAATGGCCGGTTTTATTTTGGTATGAGGGAAAGGAAGGTAGAGTTTGTATATCCCCCAAATTTTTATTTTTATTTTTATTTTCCGGTGCATCCACTGTATCATTTTCATGAGATATTTTTTGATGAGGCCCCAATAGGCTCTGTAGAAAGATATTGGGAATCCGTCAGGCCCAGGGGCTTTATCCCGATGCATAGAACAGATAGCTTTTTCTACCTCTTCTTCTGCAATGTATCGATTGAGAGAGTTGTTGATCTCATCAGTGATGAGCGTTGAGAGGTATTGGAGTAGATCCGAATAATCCTCAGCCAAACTATTCTCAGTAAGGAGATCTTTATAATGCAAGGTTGCGGCTTGATTTATTGATTTTTGATCAATTTGTATGTTGCCTGCTTCATCTTTGATAGAAGAGATATTATTTTTGGCTTTGCAGACAATGTTTTATTTATGAAAGAAGGCAGTGTTCTTATCTCCTGCTTGTAGCCATAAATTCCTAGATTTGAGGCGCCATTTATCCTCCTCTTTCCTGTTTATATTATGCAGTTGCCAATAGAGATTCTTTTCTTGCGTTAGAATGTCTTGGCTGGTGCCTTGAGAATTGATAACGCTGTGAACATTCTTCAGCTTGGATTTAATTTCGTCCTTGATCTTTTCTGGCTCTTGATAATGCATTTTCGCCCATTCTTTTAGGGCTTGTTTAGCCCTTTTTAGTTTGGACTCCCATATGAAGATGGGCGATCCTTCAACGTGAATATACCACACATTTCGAACAACCTGCTTTGCTTCTTGAATGTCATTCCATAAGGGGCTGTATCGAAAAGGGATGGGCCCAAGAGGGTGTTGTGTAGCCAAGGATAATGTAATGGGGTAATGATCGGAAGCAAAGAACGAGAGAACATTTGCTAAGGCGAAGGAGATGTGAGAGAGGAGGGAGACAGCTATTAGGATCCTATCCAGCCTTTCCATAATATTGTCTTTCCCTATTCTCCGGTTAGTCTAGGTATATCTATGATTCTTTGGGGTGATGTCCACTAATTCCGGCTCTTGGATTAGTTCTTCAAGCTGTCTTCTAAATGGGTCCTCCCTAAAAAAACCTCCTCTTTTTTCATTAGCATGCAGTATTAGATTTAAATCACCTCCCATAATGATGCTATTGTTTTCTTCATTATTCATATCATCCTTTAGAGAATTCCAGTAGATCTCTTTTTCTCTGTAATGATTTGGGGTGTAGACATTATACACAATGATTCTCTGCTTGGTTTCAATGTTTTCTAATTCCTTTTTGAGCCAATTTTGATTTTCTATACTGTCCTTGAGTTTCCAAGTGTTATTTGGCCATAGAGTGGCTAGCCCTCCTGAGGCGCCTCTAGATTTCAACAAAGTGCCCTCATAATATTTTTCTCTGGAGATTATTTTCCTCATGTCAGGTTCACCTTGTTTGGTTTCTTGAAGTAGAATGATTTCAGGCTTTTCTTGATTGATGAGGTCCCTTAGAGCTTTGATTTTGGAGGGGTGCCCTAAACCCCTGCAGTTCCAAGATAGGACTTTCATCATTGCATAAATTCTATTTGAGGAGGTACTCTTCCTCCATGTTCCTTTTGTGGCATGTCTTTATGATTCTACCCCAGTATGTAGTTCTCAATAGGATTTTGGGTTCCTAATGTAATGTCTTTTTGGGCATTTTAATTCCATTGCTGTTTTGCTGATTTTCTACCAGGTCCCTGCTTCTGATGAGTTTCCAATGTAGCTCCATGCTCCTTAGTCGAGTTTCTAGTGATTCGGATGGAGGCTGAGCCAAGGGAAGATGTGATGAGGTCTCAGATGGGGGATGAGGAGATGGGGTCTTGAGGGGGGAGAGGATTGGAGGGAGGGGGATCGGATTTAGGAGGATTGATGTCAGGGGGAGAGATTATTGAGAAAGGGTTGGATTGCAGGTTTGATGAGGGGGAAGCCGAGGTAGATGGAAGGTTGGATGGATCTTTTATAGAAGAGGGAGGAGGGGGATGAATGGGTTGAGAAGCATCCAGGGAAGCAAGCTTTGATGTAGGGTTAGATTTCTTTTTTTTAACTGTATCCCAGGGCTGATCTGATTCCTGAGTATTAATATCAATATTTTTTGTGCAAAGATTAGCAAAATGGCCGTATTCGTGACATACCTTACACTTGAATGGGATATGCTTGTAGTCAATCTGCTGGATGTGCGTCCAGTCGTCCACTTTGAGTTTGATGGCTTCTGGAAGGACTTTGCCCAAATCTACTTCAACGAAAATCCTGGCATAGGTGAGCATGTTCTCTTTAGGTTCACTTTTGTCAATGAAAGTGCCAATTGTGTTCCCAATAGCCCTAACCGAATCGTCCCCCCCAACAATGCAGAGGGAGATGAAGTAGGCGAACCCAAATAGGGACAGCGTTTGGCACATCGAGTTCAGGATCGAAGTCGAGAGTCCATTTGTTGAGATAAAGGCCTCTTGAATCCATGAAATAGGGCCCTTTTCTAAAGATCAGGTCTTTGTATTCTTTAGATTCGAAGTGGAAGGTAAAGTACCCCTTTCCACAGAACCTGATGGAGATTTTGCCAGCGATCTTGTCCGACCAGTTTCGTTCTATCCATCTCTGGACCGTCTTCGGAGAAGGCCAGAGCCCAGTGAACTAGCATATGAGGCCCTTCTTTGCCAGGGAAAGAGCTTCCATGCGTGGAAGTAATAGAGGAAGAACAACTTCTTGCAAGCCATCAAGTTTTTTTACGAATCTAGAGATGGTGGGTCGGGGTTTAGGAGGACCCAGAGAGCTGATAAGATCAATGAAAGCGTGGGCATGAGTTGAGGGAGCAGGCACCTCCGAGAGAGCCTTCGGAGAGCCCATGCAGAGGGAGTCTGTAGGCTAGAGCCCCTGAGTCAAAGGTCAACAGACTGCGGGGGTGGCAGAGAAGGCACATCGTGGTGTAGGAGCAGGGGCGGGTCAGGAGGCCCAACGCAGAGGCTCCTAGGTCTTCACCATCGGGCAAGCTCCAGTCCAGGCATTTTTTATTATTACCCAACCACAAATTTTTAATATAAACATTTTTTTTTGATTTAAAAAAAAAGAAAAAAGAAAAAGTAGTACTAGAATTACATCAAAATTTTTCTTATGGCTAATTTATTTCAACAAATTAGAGGGTCACTTTTTATACAATACACCAACAAAAATACTTCGTAAGACTTATTCTTAATTGTAAATACTACATAGTAAATGCCCAAAATTTGACAAGTTTTAACTTGCACAAGACTATTAGTAAAGAGGTTTGATGACCCAACCCAAAGGAGAGACAAACTAAGGTTTTATATTTAAATTAGGCAAAGTAGGTGGAGGATTACTAACAAACCTTTTTGAAGAGGAGGAAGAGTGAATATCTTGTTGGCTTGAGGGATTTAAGTCTTCAATTTGGCTCTCGAGCCCATGATTTCGTCCTCCATACATTGAAATTACTGCCCATGGCTTATGAGAACATCCATGGTGGTGGATCATTGTGTTATTAGTTGTGAATGCTATAGTTGAATATGGTTCATGTCCTGCTACAAATTGAAGTTTTCTTTTGAGTGATTATTTGTTAATGTCAATGCACAACATTTTCAAATTTTATTTCACAATAAGTGAAGCCTAACTAGACAATATCATCACAAATAATTATATGAAATGAAATAATTAGTATACTAAAATACATTACTAGTATATCGAAATTTCGACCAATACTTGAATCTTGGAGGTTAACAATCCAATTAAAGTCTCCACACAATAGGAATAGTGTTGTGTTGTTCTTCCAACTTTTACATAAAGGTTCCATGGATATCAAAAGAGGAAGTGCCCATGGGGTGGTTCCCAACTGGTGAAAGTTTCCTGTAAGGTCCATGTAACTATTTCATTATAAACAAATAACCAATTTCATATAAGCGAAATGATAGTATAGACTTACGTACTATGCTATTTACCAGTGAATCTTACGTGGATTTTGAGTTTAGAAAAAAATTATAGCTTCTTGGGACCTCACCATCATCGAATTCCTAGCCATGTTTTGTCTCCATGAAGTACTTTAGGATTTGAACCCATGTGCTTGAAGACTTGGAGGATGACCTCGCTATCTTACCACTAGTTTTGGTTACACAGTTTGTCGACCCATTTGTGGTGTATCAGGTACTCTACAAGTTTCTATAGGAAAATGAACTAGGATATTAAATTAAAACTTCTTCTTTTCTTGTTCCATAATAGACACATCTTGTAAAAATTCAAACGATAAAGTGTTTCCCTTTTATTGTTTTAATCTATGTTAGGGTCCAATGGTGAGATTAATTCGCTCGATAAGGTTCATTCCAATATTACCACTCTCGATATAGCACACCATTTTCATAACATTTATTGGCAATTCTTCCATCACCTACAATTGACAAAATTCAATAATTGAGTATCAGGTCCCAATAGACATTGGAGTATCAACCTAGAGATTGAATTAGATGAAAAAATATATTGAGGATGATATGATATCAGGGTGATATGGATTGAACTATATATCAGTCAATACAACTTCTCAGACATCACACTAGGGCAGGTGTAGTTGCAACCTAATATAATATTGAATCTGATATCCCGATATTAGAACTAGCAATTAATGGAAATTGTAACACCTTCCTCCCACATCTACCCAAGTAATTGGCCAACCAAGGTAAACATGTGTTGAATAGTTACTATGATATGATTCAACTCCATATATAATAGTTAAGGAAGTGGAATCGACGGAACACAACCAACTTGACCTTCTACACCTGCAATAGAACCCCCAATAGCCATCCAACCCATCTAGGTGACCAACCCTTGAGACAAAATAAAATTTCGCCGCATTAAAACCTCAATCGCTCCCTTGAAATGGGCATACATGCGACTGAGAACCTCCAGTCATTCCCACCACAAGGCATGCCTACGAATGGGGACTTTTCCAGGTAGTTCTGTGTCAACGACTCCAGATCCTGTGCCATTTTTTTAGGGCCAAGGCTTAGGCCACTACCCAGAACTCTATGAAACTTCCAGAAATGAAAAATAACATCAAAAAAATGATACAAATTCAAATACTTAAACAAGTACTTGATTGGACCCCTACTAACCATGACAGACATTTCATCAAACATGTCACAAATATGCATTCTAAAAGTTTAAATAATAGATCTGAGCATAGGGGTCTCAAACTTATCTTATAATCACTAAGAAGCATTGATGCTTCATCAAAATAACTGCATTACTATCTATTAAGCCATATATTCATTGTACATTTAGGGATTAACCAAATCACGATGAGAGCCATACATTATCGCTGCCATAAAACTTAGTCATAACCAACATATAACAACAAAAAATATCAAGGATATAATAGCTATATAAACTACATATAAACAAGTATATTTACCCATAAAATACCAAGGACAAAGAGATTTATTGATGATTTCATAGGCCAGCTAGCTATGGGACTTCCACAAACCACCTGACCATAGACTAGGCATAACCAAATCTTTCTTTCAGCCAGTCACCCCCATGCCATATTCCAAGCATGAATGTGGGATCTCATAAAACAAAATAATGAAAATTAAACTAGGGATTGTAACAACCCCAAATTGAACATGCAATTGATGATCTCAAGTAAACATAAAACTGTTTAACTAATCATCATAGAATTTTTAGAAACATGAGCAAGACGACTTACCTGTAATGGCAATATTCCTTACTTGAGACTCCAAAGTTGAACACTATTTGAATCTTCCTAACCGCAACAAGGTTTTGGGGGACAACTCTCCACCCAACCGTAGGCTCAGCTGTAGGTGATCTTTCCACAACTGGCCACCCTCGAGCCCTTAATCAATGTACTACTGCTAGGGTATCCTTTGCCTCACAATATCTTCTTTCCAGAGGATGGATGAAAGAATGATTTTTGAATCTTCCTCAATGTCTATTAAATATACCAAACAATGGAATGAGAACCACATGCACACATTCACTGTGTCAACATGCCACTTAAGTTTTACTTAAGTTAGTGTTCTCTTAGTTTAACTTACTTTTTGTTACCTTTACTTAATTTAGTGTTTCTCTTAGTTTTATTTATTTTTTGTTAACTTTACTAATTTTTATAGTTTCTTAGTTTAACTCTTTGTTAATTTATTTCTATTTTTACTTTTGTTAATTAACTCTTCAATTCACTTCTTTATTTATTGTTTAAGACTCGATTTTATTATTTATTATATTATTTAGAGCTCTAGTTATGGTTTGATATTTTATTTATTATTATTCTCTTGACTTATTATTTATTTAATTAATTTATATTATTTATATATTATTTATTATTTTATAATTATTAGGGGACATATACATACTCCCCCTCTTCAAGGAAATTCAACCCGAAGTTAAGTATTTAATTATATTATATTATTTATTCAGTTATTTATTACTTCATGTGTGACCAACACCCTCTGCTGAACTAGTATAACCAGCAGGCATTGAAAGTTCCTCACAGCACCTGGGAAATCTCAAGGAATATCCGTCCTTTTTCCCACTTTCGAAACCAGGCATAAGCCTCCCTGATCTGTTCATAGCCAAGGCTGGTCTAAGGCTCGTGCCCAACTCAAACCTGATCTGCGCCAAGGCAAGCACCCGGCTCAGTACTCCATGCAGCATTAGTCTAGGCATCTCGCAAGGTTGGCCCACTCCCTCCACAACTCCCTAAGGTGCACAAATCCCGATATCGAATTATTTACACCCACTTCTAGACTTCAGCATCCCATTCCAATACCAGGCACTTGGACTACAATATCAGGCTCTTGGCCTCCTCAAGATGGTCCCACTGCCCTTCAAGAGCTATCGATCAAGATCTATACAAGACAAAGGAACCACTAGCATATGTAGTGTTGATTGAGTTTGTCCCCAACCCATATAGTGTTACTTATTCTCCCTCGTAGGTATGGGCTCCCATGAGATCATCAAATAACTCGGCCCTCTCGGACTCTTTGTAGAGTTCCTGTCAGTCACCACATCTCAACATGCATCCAATGCATTAGTTATAATCATAAAATCATAAAAAAATAATCCACAAGCCAACTCTTGCATGCCATCATGAAAACATGACATAATTGTTAATCACAACATTATGAATAGTAAAGAATGACATGCTCATGCATGTCATAAAATCTGCATGCAAGTACCACATGCTTCACCTTAGGAAATACCATCATAAGTTAGAACATCAATGTATTTGCAACAAATATATATCATGAAATTACATAATAAACAAACCACATGTCAATATAACCTCAAATCATAAAAATCCCTATGCATATCATATTCATCATGAGCATATAACATCATTATCATAACAAACCACATGTTCATCATTTTCATCATACCACCATATCATGAAACATCATAAATATGAGAATAATCTCAATACACTATAAGCATTCTTATCATGATTCATCGAAAATCAATTTCATTTGTTTGTATAAACATTGAATACCTACTATGAACTAAGATTATTCGACATCCATCCAGGATCTATGTTATCTCATCACGCTATTGTGTCACATTTTCATCAAGATAACAATTACTTTTCAATAATCATTTCTTGTTCTTTATTTAGGAAGTTGACCATTTACACCGTAGGTATACTCATATAAGTACATTATTAAATTTTAAATGAGCCCCATCATCTTGGGCCTTAATCTGTCATCATATATCATATTAGGCCTCAATCTCTCATCGTATATTCTTCCTTCTCCAAAGAAATTCTAGTGAAATTATTTGTTAATATATTACCGATTGTACAATCATTCAAATTAAAATCCCATGATCACTATAAATATTCTGCTTATCCAATGGCACCCATACACGAGGTCATCATTATTTAAATCTTATGTTATGCTCAATCCATCTGCATAAGGGCTTATTGTCCCTCGGTGATCTATCCATCACTAGTGTAATTGTCATTGTTCATCCTAAAATATTTGCTTATCTCATCAAGTTCCTCTCTCACCCCACCACTTGTTTTATTTTATTGTAGGTTCACCCATATTCAAGTTGGACTAGGAATTCATTGATTTTCACTCATTAAATATATAGTTTAGAATTTGAAATGCTTGGAACCATTACCACCATTATCATCCATAAAAGGTTTGATAGGTGTAATGTGTTTTGCAATAAATTATTTCAATACTAATGCCACAGACCAATAAGTTGTTTTACATGAAGTAATAATAGATGATCAATTTACTCATGAAATAATGAGTGAAAATTTCAGGAGGTACACCCTTTATTAGTTGATTCTCACTTCTTTTGCAAATCATGTGTAATCCTTCTCAAGGTATCATTATAGAATTTCCAACAATATTTCTTCCTACACTTCATGCTTGATGTGTTCTCATTATTCTATATAGTTTATATCATTTTCCATCAGTTAAAGCATCATTATCCTTGAAATATTTTCCGAGTTGATCACTTTTCATTTCTCACCAATTACAAGTATTCACAACTTCCAATCTTGACACTTTCAAATCATGTAGGTCATCACTATGACTCTTACCAATCATATTATTCAATCCATTCATCACTATGCTTAAGAGAACTTGTCATTTAAGATAGACCTCATAAATTAGCCTTGGACATTAATACATTGTCACATTTCCCTTCACACTTTTATGTTATACACTTTAAAGAACGATATGAACTTAATTCGCTACTCCAATCCTAAAATTTCATATTGTTGTTATTAACATTTCCATCTTGCTCGACTATCAAACATACCATGAAATGCTACGTTATGCTAAGACATTTTCCCTTTTTCTTTGCTTGCAAAATATTCCCAACTAAGAACCTCCAGTCACTCCCATAACAAGGCATGCCTGCGAATGGGGACTTTTCCAGGTAGTTCTGTGCCAACGACTTCGGATTGTGTGCCACTTTTTTAGGGCCAGGGCTTAGGCCACTACCCAGAACTCCATGAAACTTCCAGAAATGAAAAATAAAATTAAAAAAAATGATACAAATTCAAATACTTAAACAAGTACTTGACTGGACGCCTACTATCCATGATAGACATTTCATCAAACATGTCACAAATATGCATTCTATAGGTTTAAACAACAGATCTGAGCATAGGGGTCTCACACTTATCTTATAATCAGTAAGAAGCATTGATGCTTCATCACAATAATTGCATTACCATCTATTAAGCCATATATTCATTATACATTTAGGGATTAACCAAATCATGATGAGAGCCATACATGATCACTGCCATAAAACTTAGTCATAACCAACATATAGCAACAAAAAATATCAAGGATATAATAGCCATATAAACCACATATAAAAAAGTATATTTACCCATAAAATAACAAGGAGGAAGAGATTTTATTGATGATTTCATAGGCCGACTAGGTATGGGACTTCCACGAACCACCCGACCATATACTAGGCATAACCAAATATTTCTTTCAGCCAATCAACCCCATGCCATATTCCAAGCATGAATGTGGGATCTCAGAAAACAAAATAATCAAAACTAAACTAGGGATTGTAACAACCCCAAATTTAACATGCAATTGATTATATCAAGTAAACAATAAAACTGTTTAACTAATCGTCATACAATTTTTAGAAACATGAGAAAGATGACTTGCCTGTAATGGCGATATTCCTTACTTGAGACTCCAAAGTTGAACACTATTTTAATCTTCCAAACCGCAACAAGGTTTTTGGGACAAATCTCCACCCAACCCTAGGCTCAACTGTAGGTGATCTTTCCACAGCTGGCCACCCCCGAGCCCTCAATCAACGTACTATTGCCAGGGTATCCTTTGCCTCACAATACCTCTTTCCAGAGGATGGATGAAAGAAATATCTTTGAATCTTCCTCAATGTCTATTAAATGGAACAAACAATGGAATGGGAACCACATGCACACATTCACTGTGTCAACATGCAACTTAAGTTTTACTTAATTTCGTGTTCTCCTTTTTGTTAGCTTTAATTAATTTAGTGTTTCCAAATTTAACATGCAATTAATTATATCAAGTAAACAATTAATAATCAACCCAAAAATTGTTTAAATAATCGTCATAGAATTTTCAGAAACATGAGCAAGATGACTTACTTGTAATCGTGATATTCCTTACTTGAGACTCCAAAGTTGAATTCTATTTGAATCTTGATAACTGCAACAAGGTTTTGGGGACAAATCTCCACCCAACCGTAGGCTCAGTTGTAGGTGATCTTTCCATAGCTGGCCACCCCTGAGCCCTCAATCAACGTACTACTGCCAAGGTATCCTTTGCCTCACAATACCTTCTTTCCAAAGGATGGATGAAAGAATGATCTTTGAATCTTTCTCAATGTCTATTAAATATACCAAACAATGGAATGGGAACCACATGCACACATTCACTGTGTCAACATGCAACTTAAGTTTTACTTAATTTAGTGTTCTCTTAGTTTAACTTAATTTTTGTTAGCTTTACTTTTTTTCACACAGAAAAAATTCGTAACTATTCTATTAAAAGATCAGTTACATGTTACAAAAACTGGTAGTATCAACTACTGTTCAGTCCATAAAACTATTATAAGCTGCCACAAGTCAAAACTGCAGGCGATCACAGTCCCATAAAACCATGAAAACATCAGTGATGAAACTAGTGTCCACATAGTAAGTTCGGTGCATAACTTACTAACTCCTGTAAAACCAAAATATAAATATGAAGTACATATACATGCCGAATATAAATATGGGAAGTAGAACAAAATCTCCCAGAAGACAGCTGTAATACTAAACCTCCAGACCAGCAGGAGCCTCCTCGATAAAAGGCCGATGATAATATCTATAGATCTGTCCGTCAGTGTGTTCTGTGATGTGCCAGGTACCCCAGGTCAGCTCCGAAGCTTCTTTGGACAGTTGATCGACCACTTTGTTCTGAGACCTGTAAATATGAGTCACTGTGATGGAGTCAAAAAGTGCTCTGAGATGGTGTACCTAGCGCAGCAGTGCAGACAGTGTGTGCGAGTGACAATGAGATAGGTTGTTGAACCACTTGGTCACAAGTTGAGAATCGCCGAAGATCTGGATGGAGTCACACTGAATGTCCCGAGCAAAGATAAGAAGGAGTCTTTGGCTTTTCAGCTCGACATAGTTGTTAGTACCTGGTCCTAAACCCATCCTGATGTAGTAGTAGTGTTGGTCGTTCAGATAAAGAGATGCGCCCCCACCACACCCATGGGCGTTGGACGCACCATCAAAGTATGCCCACACCTTGCTGTGATCAATAGATTCAGGGGTCTCATGAGAGGGCTTGCTACGAATACCTTCCTCGGGAATGAGCTGAAAAGTGGCAAGAGATGCAGCACAAATCCAATCACAGTCGATAGGAATATCATTGAAAATCTGTTTGTTTCGTCCGATCCATATTTCCCAAGCCACGATTAGAGGGAGGTTGCGTAGTTTTGGTCTGTGGGTAGAGTGTTGCCACCAATATGTCCAGGCCTCTATTAATGTAGCGCCCTGCCAATTGATTCTGCAACCCACTTCTGTGATGACCCGAGACCAAATGTTATGAATGATGTTGCATTGCAGGAATAAATGGGGAGTGTCCTCGCAGTCTTTCAGACAGTAACAACATCTGGATGCCCCGTGATATGCCCTTCTGTGTAGAAATTCCATGGTAGGAATACAATGTCTAAGAATACACCAGAACATAATTCTGTGTTTGTGCGAGGTATTCAGTTTCCAGATAGTACTCCACCACCATTCCTTTATAGGGGGTTCCATGTGCTTGATAAGTTCGAGGTAACCCAACTTTGGAGCATAAGGACCATTTTTTGAGACAACCCAAATCAAATTGTCCTCTTGGTCTGTGATGCGGATGTTGGATGCCTTCAGAGCCCAGATATATTGTTGCCAGACCCGAGTGCCCTCCGGAGGGAGCCCAAGGTCACCCGCCTGTAGCCAGGCTTGATCCCGCCATGAGGAGTGTACCCTGTCCACAATCTGTGCCAGATAAAATATGTTTCTGTGGGCAAGGTGCTCAATGATAAATGCCGGAAGTTTATGAAATTCCCCACTCCCTGACCAGGAATCAATGCCAATGCGCACCTTAGCTCCCGAACCAATTTGCCAAGAAAGACCACTCTGTAGGATGTGTGCTGCCCTAGTGATAGCCCTCCATATGATAGATGCCCTTGATTTCAGTGTGATGTTTCCACGTATCCACTCAAGGGGGTTTTGGGGTGAGATATATTTGGCAACCATGACCTCTTTCCATAGGCTCTATCCCGTGATTAAGTGCCAGCCCATCTTAGCCGCAAGGGCCCGAGAAAAAAGGTGAAGATCCTTTAACCCCCAGCCACCCCATTGTTTGGGCAAGTTTATGCGATCCCATGCAATCCAGGCAAACGTGGATGCCTTACCTTGGTTGCGCCATATGAATTGTCTGCAGATGCATTTTATTCGATTAGTAATACCAATCGGAATCCAGGCCAGGGTCATCCAATAGACCGGTATGGCCTCCAGCACAGACTTTATGAGGATAAGTCTACCTGCCCTGGATAACCATCGATTATACCAGACATTTATTCTGCACTCAATCTTAGCTATGATCCAGTTCCAGTCCTTGATCTTATAATCATTTGGTTTGATGTGATACCCCAAATATTTGAGACCGCCATTGATGTCTATGCAGACATAGTCAAAAAGATTCCTAGAGGTGTCTTGTTCCTGTCTGGTGCAGCCCATCATGATGATAGAGGATTTAGTGCTATTCGGTGCCATACCGGTAGCCCTGCAAAACCAATTCAGGAGAAGATCAAATTGAACAGAGTCTTGTCTAGTGCCATTAAGGAATATAAGAACATCATCCACAAATAAAAGGTGAGTGAGGTATAAATTATCATTGATCTGGAGCCCCTGTAGTAATCCCCTTTCTTTAGCATTATTGATAAGCATAGAGAGGCCCTCCATGACGAGGACAAATAGTAATGGTGAAAGGGGACAACCCTGACGGAGACCCCGCCTCGCGTGGACGAAGTCAGATGCAGTACCATTGATCAATATACTGAAGGTAGCGTGACAGATGCAGCCCATAATCCAGTTTATAAATGTATGAGGGAAACCTGAGTGGATGAGGATGAGGTGAAGGTAACTCCAGTCAACTTGATCAAATGCTTGAGTGAGATCAATCTTGAGAATAGTCGATTTCAGTCGCAGAGTTTTGATAGAGTGAAGGGCCTCCTGGGCTGTACCAATGGCCTCATGAATTTGCCTATGATTCAGAAAAGAAAATTGTTCCTTTTCAATATGAGTGGATAGGAAAAGCTTGATGCGGTTTGCAATGATTTTGGATATGATCTTGTAGATACAGTTACATAGCGAAATGGGCCTGAACTCATTGAAGCTGGTTGGTTTGTCCGATTTAGGAATAAGTGCAATAAAAGTGGTGTTGAATCCATCATAAATCCTGCCCCGCACCCTGCTATCCTCAATCATAGCCAGAAGGTCTGCTGAAATGAGGTCGAAGAAGTGGATGAAAAACTCAATGGGCCAGCCATCAGGCCCACGGCTTTTGTCCCACTTGAACCATTTCAAAACACCCTCAATTCACCCAGGGTGACCGGGGCATTGAGATCATCCTTCTGCTCCTGTTCAATGAAAAGTTTAAAGTTCTGAGTAATGCGCAGGATGTCTAGGAGATTTATAATTGTAGATGCCCTATACAGATTTGAGAAGTGTCTGGTACCCAGCTCAGATAGCTGTGTTTGCGTTTTCGCAGTAAAGCCATTCCGATCTGACAGTTCCCAAATGGTGTTAGCAGCCTTGCGGCCATTTGCGTGCTGCTGAAAAAATTTAGTGTTTTCGTCACCGGCCTGTAACCAAATAGCCCGACTTTTAAGCCTCCAATATTCCTCTTTCTGTCTTAGAAGTTTGGCCTTTTCGGTCTCAAGTGCAAAAAGTTGTGCCCTGGCATCCTCATTACTATAGCCCAACAGATCGCCCCTATTGAGAGAGCCAATTTTTTCCTCAATGCTGTGCAGTGCCTCCCTTTCTAGTTTTTTTTTAGTCTGAACCCACTGAATGGTAAGGTTCTTTATGCAAATAATATTTTCATTGATAGCCCTACCAAGATCACAGTCCATCGCAGGTCTAAAGTGCTGCCAGGCCCGAGTGACCAACTGGTTATAATCAGGATCTCGCAACCATCTGGAATTGAATTTGAATGGGGGTCGAGCTCTAATTGGTCCACATTCGAACTCCAGGTAGATGGGTGAGTGATCCGATTTACCTCCTGATCCCACCCATTGACGTGCACGAGAAAAAACAGGAAGGAGGGCCTGTTTAATGAGGAATCTGTCAAGTCTGCGAGCCAAAGCAGCCCTTCCAGTCCTCCTGTTCCTCCAGGTAGGTTGTATCTTGGTAGTCTGAATGTCAACGAGGTGAGAGGCACCGAGTTTTGAGTTAAAAAACTCAACCAATGGATCTGGGGTGGCCTGGGGACCCCAAGATTCAGCAATGCCCAAAGAAAAATTCAGATCACCACCCAAAATGAGATGGGGGACCGTCAGGAGTGAACAGGACAAAAGGGAGTGCCAGAAAATCTCTCGGTCAGAGCAGGGTCCATAAACATTAACCAGGGTAAACTCAATCTCAGAGCAACCAAAAAGAACATTCATCGTAAGAACACCTGACCGGCCCTAGCAGTTGATCATCCGGGTAGTTTTATTGTTGATGCCAAGAGCACATCCACCAGATCTAACACGAGCATCAAGTGTAATGAAGGTCCAATTAGGAAGAAAGGAAGTTAGAGTAGCAGTCACCTCCAACCCCACCCCAAGCGTTTCTTGCAGGAAAAGAATGTCAAAATGCTTTTGTGCTAATAGGTCTCTGAGGGCCAATCTCTTATCGGGGTTGGCCAGTCCCCTGCAATTGAAGGAGAGACATATCATGATGAACCAGTCATCAAGGGTCGTCTTGCTCTAAGGACCCGCATGAGGGAAGATTGTGTACCAGCTTCCACTTCAAAGTTAGCTCTTTTGATGGCTTTCGCTAAGGCAGAAGGTCTGCCTCGAGATTTGGAGGGTAAATTGCCCTGACCCGGCCCAATACCGAAAACCTCCCCAGATTGAGGGTTGGTTAGGGATCTAAGAAAGTAATTGTGCCTCGATGAGTGAGTTTCTGAAGAGGAGACAGAATGGTCAGGGGTGGGCTCTGCAGATGAATGATGGATGATAGGGGAGAAGGAAGGAGAGGCCAAAGCGATGGTGCAGCATACCGAGGGGAGGTTTAAGGATTTATGAGACTCACTCGATGATGTGCAAGGTAAGGTGATGGAAGATGACAGATAGTGTTCAATAACAGATACATTAAACGGCAAAGTAATGGATGAAGATATATCTGTAAAATCAGAAGACAAAGGGCCAGAGAGAGCAGTACCCAAAATGATGAGATCATGCTGGGAAGGCATTGACGAGGTCTGTGACCAGGACCTGGGATGCGTGGTAGTCCAGGTAGGCAGTGCTGTTGTCCGCGACCCAACATCACTAGGGAGATCAGGGGCCCTCGCCTGTACACCCGCCATGTCCGGCAAGCTGCTGGGATTCGGCTCAGTTTGTGTGCCGATGGAGCACGCTTTCTTTGCAACCAGCCTGCTAGCCCCCTTCCTTGGACATTCTTTATACAAATGACCCACCTCATGACATTTCCTGCAACGAAAGGGCACGCCCTCATAGTCTAGAGGTTTCTTCCACCTCATCCCATCAAAACTCATAATAAAGTTCTCATATAGACCATCCCTGGTGTCGAGAAAAATCAGGATACGGGCCACTGCTCTGCTACCAGTGGACAGGTAGGAACGATCATGATCCAGGTAAAGACCGAAGTGGCCCCCTATGTTCCAAAGAGCGGTGTCGTTCCAAAATTGCAGCGGTAGGCCAGGCAACCGCATCCAGATGGGACCGGCACCTGCATTCTCTTTTTTGGGGTCGAAAAGGGGCACCCATCGCTTGAGATAGACAGGGTGCAGTTCGAGGTGCCAGTATTGCTTGAGAGCCCAATCGGAATGTTCAGGGCAGGCAAAGGTGAGAGAGAACCAGCCTTTGGTCATGACCCCAACCACCGGGAGAGAGTCAAGGGACTCGCTCCAGATCTCCCTTGTCCACCTCTGAAGTCGCGTCGCAGAATATTTCCGGCCACGGATCTTCCCAACCAGGGTCTTGGCATCAATGTTGCTCCAGTCTTCCCAATGTTAGCTTTACTTAATTTAGTGTTTCTCTTAGTTTTATTTATTTTTTGTTAACTTTACTAATTTTTATATTTTCTTAGTTTAACTCTTTGTTAATTTATTTGTATTTTTACTTTTGTTAATTAACTCTTAACTTCACTTATTTATTTATTGTTTAGGACTCCAATTTATTATTTATTATATTATTTAGAGCTCTAGTTATGGTTTGGTAGGCTCAGTTATAGGTGATCTTTCCACAGCTAGCCACCCCCGAGCCGTCAATAAACGTACTACTGCCAGGGTATCCTTTGCCTCATAATACCTTCTTTCTAGAGGATGGATGAAAGAATGATCTTTGAATCTTCCTCAATGTCTATTAAATAGACCAAACAATGGAATGGGAACCACATGCACACATTCACTCTGTCAACATGTAACTTAAGTTTTACTTAATTTAGTGTTCTCTTAGTTTAACTTACTTTTTGTTAGCTTTAATTAATTTAGTGTTTCTCTTAGTTTTATTTATTTTTTGTTAACTTTACTAATTTTTATAGTTTCTTAGTTTAAATCTTTGTTAATTTATTTCTATATTAGGAATTTGGCTTCTGTGATCCATAAATTATGTATCAAATCTTTCGGTTAAAATCACATTCGAGTAAATTATGTCGACACATTTCGAACCAGCCAGTGTGTTTCATCATCAGGACAAGATGAGAAGTCTGATCTAGGACCAAGCTTAAATAGATAAGAAAGCTCC